>ML779996.1:240849-322310 GCA_009831015.1 Picea engelmannii
TCCTAGTCTCCTATATATACCAAGGAGACATTTTCATTTTGAATCATCTTGTACTTGAACATTTAAGTGGGGTAAAAGGAGGTTTCCCCCTTGAAGAGGCTTATTATATGAAATTATCTCTTTTTCAAGGCGTTGAGTACTTTCTCTGAGGATTTTCTATGCTATATTGATATTTGGTTCTTAACAGGCCTATCTCCCCAAAAATTGTTCAATGCGTTGAAGCAACATTTGTGTTAAACACCAATGCTCTTATTACCTGACCTGCAACAACCCTTCAAGATCAAGATAGATGCTTCAAACTATGTTTTGGGCACATTCCTCACTCAACACGGCCACCCTGTGGCCTATCATAGTGAGACACTATCAGATGTCATTCGTACCTACCCTACTTACGATAAATAAATATAATCCATTGTGAAATCCTACCTCCAGTGGAGGCATTACATTTTCTGGAAGGAGACAATCATCCACATTGATAATAAGTTGTTGCAGTTCATGCAGACAGAAGGAAAATTGCATAATGACCACCATCAGAAGTGGTCCACATATTTGCAGTAGTTCCACCTCAAGATCAAGTATAAAACAAGAAGTACCAATTGATTCAATGATTTCCTCAGCCTCCCTCCAGTCATGCCACTCAACATAATGCTATACTCTTGTGAGCATGAGATCTCCAAGTGGCCCCACCTCTATGAGATAGATCTTGACTTCACCAAAACCTACTAGATGTTGGGCGCCAACATAACTATCAATAATTTCCATATTCGGAACGGGATGCTATTCCATTTGGGTCATCTCTATCTTCCATCAAGTGAGTGAGAGAAGATGATTTTTGAATCCCACTATAGTCGAGTGGCAAGACACTTCGGCGTGGAAAATAAGGTGGCAGTGTTGTAGTGACATTTCTACTCGCTAAAACTTCAACATGATGTCAACAAGTATATTTGGTCCTACACTACCTACGTTATTTCCAAACCGACCATCAAGAAACAAGGCCTCTACACTGCTCTTCCTACTCCTGAAAGGCCATGGGAATCCATCTCAATGGACTACATGTCGGGCCTCCCTTCCACCAGGCAGGAAAATAACTATGTTTTTGTGGTTGTTAATTGTTTTTCCAAGATGGTGATTTTGGCGGCGTGCAAGAAGAGTATCATAGTGGATAACACTATGTTATCACTCCAAGAGTCACTCCTAGGCTACAAATGAGAGTAAGCTTGGTAACATAGAAATAAAAATTCTTGATTGGTTTTATGGATTAAGAAGAATAAAACAAGGAAGGGGAAGGAAAATAAGTTGTTGTAAATCAATGATGGACCATTGGGCTATGGAGTCAAGCAAACACCTTTCTCATTAAATGAAATCAATATGCATATCAGATAATTTTTTATTGAATAGAGGAAGAAAAATATAACACAAACAAGAACATCCATAAGGTAGATATCCTCTCTGCACAAATGAATTCAAGGTACTTGAATATAAACAATGACTAATATGTGAAATACATCAGATCCTCAGATGCTCAAGAACCCATTAATCAAATGAAACCATGATCCTCAAGGTTTACAATTCATTCAAGTAAGAAGACAAATTGGGAAAGAAAACAAGAGATACAATCTGATAACACATATATCATGAACCTTAAATAACATAAATGTTTACAAAAACAAAATCCCCTCAGGGTTACAATGATCATAGGCAAAGTGCCTCCTACAGCTCTCTCATCTCTCTTGCTCATGAATCCCCTTTTCCCCAAGAGATATCTCCTTCCTTAAATAGAAAATAGAATCCAAATAACCTAAGGATGTCAAATCCCATCTCCTCCATTGGATTCTAAGCCTTGGAGATAGGTGGCAATAGTCAAAGAGACAAAAATCCAACAAACTGCTAATTTTTAGGAATTTGTTGGAAGTCATTAATAGATTGTTTCCACCTCATGCATGAGGCCTTTATTGGAGATAAATATTAGGTGCAGGTGTCCCCTAATATCTAACTGATCTTTGAGAATCCATTCGAACTCTCATTGACATGTGGAAACCTCCCAAGAAGGTGAATATCAAAACCGTGACCGCTACAAGAAATTAGTACGCAGCGCCACTGTGAAGAGTACGCAATGCCTACTTCTATATCCAATATCTATAAAAAAAAACACATTTTGAAAAACTGAGAGAGGTTTTGGTTACTTGGCATGTTATGAACAAAAACCTCCTCTAGTTTTCAAAAATACATTTTCAATTTTTCAGAATCGAAGTTTCAAGTTAATGACTCAAAACTGGTAAAATAACTCTGCACAATTTGTATTCTGCTAGAATATTACGCAGGGCCTATAGGTAGTGCCACTTACGCTGCGGCTATGTACAAATTAGGTAGAATTGCCAAAAATGCAGTGCCTTCAATCTTGAAAGTGTGCAGAGAAAATTGTAGTCTTTCATGATGACAAAACTATTTCAATTAAGTGCCTTTAATGTACCATAGGTAGTGCCTTTTACCACTGGGTGAAGCTAACACTTAGCGAAAACGCAAAATCCATATAATCACCTTAACCAATTTTGTGCTAACATAGGCTCCATTGGGGATAGAGACCTCCCTGTGAGGCTCTAAGAACTCTTGTAGTTTCAGTGCCTTGACCATGGGTTGCTCCCAACCTTTAACCTCTGCAAAAGAAAAGAAAACGGAAAATTGACTGCTGAAAAAAATGCTCAGAGTGCTGAGTTTATTTCACGCAACCTACCTACCCTAAGTTGGCCTCTGACCTGTTTTATCAAGTGAAATGAAATATCCAATGGAGCCATTCAAGCATCTTTTCCACTGGTTGGATCCCTTGCATGTGTTTCTTCAAAGGAAACAAGAAATACCTAATTAAAGGCAAGGCATATAAGAGGTTTAAATCAGTTCCATCATTGACCAAATATGAAAACTTAAGCTCATTCATTGACTGCAAACATGCTGCAAAAGGATATCACAACTCATGAAGGAAAACCTCTTGTTTATCAACACATATAAAAAATTATTATCAGTTTCATATGTTGCTTTTTGTTTGAATCCTTTATAATCACCATCACTTTGGAAAGAGTTCGAAAATGACCCCTGATGTCCTTTAAAATAAATGATATTTTGATCTTCAAAGGAAGAAAGGAAAATTGTTTGCTGACCAACTTGTTCTTGAAATAAAATTTTAGGAAATGAATGGTTCGAATAGAAATCTGCCTGACTATTCTCATATCCATGATCACTTAATATATTTGTATCTTCATCATATTCAATTTCAAATTCACAACTACTTGATGGATACAAACTTGAATTGGTAAAACCTTTCGAATAACAAACTATGGGATCAATAACATCTTCATAAGGTTGTTGGTTTATAAGATGGTGAACACTCTGTTTCAAAAATTGGAATGAAGAAAAGCACAGGGGTAGAGCCTTTCCTTCAACAAACTGACTACCTTTTTGTTGTCTATCATCATGGCTGAAATGTATGGGTTGTAATCCTTCATAAGACCGCCAAAAGGAATCATCTCTTGGAGATGAACATACAAATGGTTTCTCTAGAAGAAAAAAATCAAAATCATCAGTATACTCATCAGAAGGAGGTAAATTGAAAACCTCTTGAACATCCATAGCAAGAGGATTTGGATCAATAGCTGGTGATTCAACCACTTGATCATAATCTGTTGTAATATTACCCTCATGACGAAATAAACAAAGTTCCAAATTAGTCTCATCTTGTTGTCTATGCCTATTCTCACACTTTTTAAGACTCAACACTTCATCCTCTAACTCATCTGAAAGCTTGCCACAAGCTATGAGATTATCCTCCACCTCTTGGGCATCAGAGAACATCTGCTGCAAAGACACAGACTTCCTCTCCAAGAGATAAAAAGAGAAATCTGAATGGAAGGCCATAGAATAATATAACTTGGCAATACCTTCAGGTGGCTGAATCTCTTCAGGCATATGGTAATAGTGACTAGCAAACCCTCTACTAAAAATGGAAACAGTTTCACCGCTCTGTCTCTTCATAGCATAAAATTTTGAAAGAAATAGATCCAATGAATTTATTTTACCCCAGAACCTCACAAAGGCTTGACTCAACCCATCCCATGAGCTAATAGACTCTGGCAGTAAATTCCTAAACCACCGCTTGACCTCTCCTTGTAAGGACTAGGCAAATGTTCTCATGAGAACATCCTCATGTTCAATCTCGAAAAGATCTACAAAATGATCAAAAGAATCAAGATGTTTCTCAATTGTAAGACTGCCATTTTCTCCATCAAAAACATGTGAGTATTTATGGTATTTGGGAGGATAATCATGAAGGACCAGTGTGATCCTTAAAAGATTGTATCTCAGCTGAGATCTAGAAGGTAAAGGGGTATGTTCAATAGGTACGTCATCATCTTCAATCTCATGAGGTTTGCAAGGATGATCTTGAATCTCATGCTCTTCAGAAAAGGGACTTGAATCATCTCTAAGAAAAGGAGAGGAAGATGTATGTGCAAGATCTAATGATGGATAAACAAAGGGAGTCCTCTCATGGCTTGAGAATTCCTGGAAAAATAGAAACTTCTGCATATATACACATAAAGATAGAAAGAAGTTAATGCAACAGAACAAGATCTCTTTGGACAATTTTACCCTTTGATAGCTGGATCTTAGTTCTTCCATATTTCTGTCGACTGAGCTCATCTTCCAATGGAGCCCACAAATTTTATTTGACCATGAGTGGAGTTTCTAGGGAAAAGGTGAAACCTTTCGTGTTTATATTTCTATTTTCCCTCAGAAATATGAACTAATCATTGTCGTTCTCCCAGAGATAGATATCACCATCGGTCCCCAGCAATGATGCCAATTAATTTTATCACTCCAAGAGTCACTCCCAGGTTGCAAATGAGAGTAAGCTTGGTAACATAGAAATAAAAATGCTTGATTGGTTTTGTGGATTAAGAAGATGAAAACAAGGAAGGGGAAGGACAGTAAGCTATTGTAAATCAATGATGGACCATTGGGCTATGGAGTCAAGCAAACACCCTGCTCATTAAATGCAATAAATATGCATATCAGATAAAGTTTTATTGAATAGAGGAAGAAAAATATAACACAAATAAGAAAATACATAAGGCAGAGATCCTCTCTGCATAAATGAATTCAAGGTACTTGAATATAAACAGTGACTAATAGGAGAAATACATCAGATCCTCAAATGCTCAAGAATCCATTAATCAAAAGAAACCATGATCCTCAAGGTGAAAAATTCATTCAAGTAAGAAGAAAAATTGGGAAAGAAAACAAGAGATACAATTTGATAACACATATATCATGAACCTTCAATAACATAAATGTTTACAAACACAAAAGCCCCTAAGGGTTACAATGATCACAGGCAAAGTGCCTCCTACAACTCTCCCATCTCTCTTACTCATGAATCCCCTTTTCTCCAAGAGATATCTCCTTCCTTAAATAGAAAATAACATCCAAATAAACTAAGGAGGTCGAATCCCATCTCCTCCATTGGATTCTAAGCCTTGGAGATAGGTGGCAACAGTCAAAGAGACAAAAATCCAACAAACTGTTGATTTTCAGGAATTTGTTGGAAGTCATTAATAGATTGTTTCCACCTCATGCATGAGGCCTTTACTGGAGATAAATATTAGGTCCAGGTGTCCCTTGATATCTAATGGATATTTGAGAATCCATTCTAACTCTCCTTGACATTTGTCAACCTCCCAATAAGGTGAATATCAAAACCATGACCGCTATAGGAAAATAGTACGCAACACCAGTGTGAAGAGTACACATCACCTACTTCTATATCCAATATCTCTCAAACAAAAAAAAAAATTGAAAAACGAAGAGAGGTTTTTGTTATCTGTCATTTTATGAACAAAAACCTCCTCTCGTTTTCAAAAATACATTTTCAATTGTTCAGAATCCAAGTTTCAAGTTAATGACTCAAAAATGGTAAAATAACTCTGCACAATTCGTATTCTGCCAAAATATTACGCAGTGCCTATAGGTAGCGCCACTTACGCTGCGTCTGTGTTCAAATTAGGTAGCATTAGCAAAAATGTAGTGCCTTCAATATTGAAAGTGTGCAGAGAAATTTGTAGTCTTTCATGATGACAAAACTATTTCAATTAAGTGCCTTGACTGTACCATAGGTAGTGCCTTGACTGTACCATAGGTAGTTCCTTTTACCACTGGGTGAAGCTAGCACTTAGAAAAACCTCAAAATCCATATAGGCACCTTAACCAATCTTGTGCTAACACACTGCGAATATTTTCTTTGAACGAGTGTGGGTACATTTTGGGATCCACAAGCCATTAAATGATATTGGGACAACCGGTTTCTGAACACATTTTCGTCGTGCCTCTGGTCACTGTTGTACATCAAGATTCCCAAGTCCACTACCTTCCACCCCTAGACAGATGGCCAAATCGAGGTAATCAATCGAATGATACTGCACATTGTATGCATGTACAATTCCAAGAACCCTCACAACTAGGATGAAAGTATTCCCTATGTTCAACACAACTACATTATATCCATACATAGGTCAACCGGCCATAGCCCCTTTCAGGTAGGGTTGGGATTTCAATCATTGGGTCCCATGGATGTTGCACTACCCATTGTGGCCACCCAAGAAGAATCATCACATGCTCCAAAGCCACCTGGTTCATAGAGCGGATCCAACACATCTTCCAACAGGTTTAGGATATTCTATATAAGTCCAATGCCAAGTATAAGCAACGCCATGATCAACATCGAGTGGCACACCAGTTTACAATGGGAGATAAAGTTTGGTAGAACTTGTAAAAAGAAAGACTCACAAGGCCTCATTAGAATATTCATCCACTCCTTTATGGGACTTACACCATTACCAAGGTTGTGGGTGAAATTTTTTTTGAGATCAACTTGCCCCCCTACCTTGGCTTGCACCCAATGTTAAATGTGGACCTTCTTCATCCTTATTTTCAACCATTATTGGACACCTCAGAGATAGAAGAAACATTAACACCTATAGATCTCAAACCTAACTACATGGAACAATAATAAACTAATTACATCGTAGACACAAAGGTCAAGGTAACTTTCCAGTAGAGGATCCATCTTTATCGAGTTGTCAAAGTAAGGGAGCTTCTACACCAAGGCAAGTGGCTCACCCAGGGCCAAATTCATCAGAAATTTCCTCATCTGATGGGGGAAATCTAAAAAATGAAGACCATTATTTCCTAAGTATGGAATATTTATCTATATGGATATTGGTGGCCACCTGCCTTTTTCAGTTGGCTCAAAACAATTTTATGGCAATTTTGGCAATTTACTATTTCTAGTAGTTTTTAACTTCTGGGGCCAGTTTGAGGGCCTAATCAATGTTTTTTCATGTGAAAACACCTCATAGTTATTCAAATGATTCTATTTATCCCCATAAATTAATCTCCTCATCAATACCTTTCCAACGAGCCATCGTGCGCCCTAAACGAAGATCATATCCAAAAGTTACGACCCCGAGAAGTTAATCTACTAACTTACCCCAATGGTGCCCACATGAATTTTGGTGCTTCATATCCTAGTGTTAGGTTTTTGGATGTATAGGGTTTTGGAATTATTATTTATTGTAAAAATTCCTTCAGATCCTCATTTTACTCATCTTCTTGAGAATTATCATATACGTCACATCTCTTCTTAGAGATAAGTTTCCACCATTCTAGCAAGCTTGTTTTATGTTTGCATTTTACAGTTTTCAATATATTTATTATTTAACAGAAGTCAAGTTTTATTTTATCTTTGTTATTATTCACTGTGTCTCTATGTTAACATTATAAATCTATGGTTTCATTTCACTCCACTCATAAATCTGGATCAGTGGTATTCGAGTGGTCTGCTCCTTGTCATTTTTTAATGCATGTCCCCAACGCAGTCAGGGTATAGAGAGTTGGGTCTAGAGCTCGTTTCTCTTCAGGAAAATTTCTCTTGCATTCCCAAGAGACCGCCCATGGTGGACGAAAATAAAGACGACGGGACAAGAGATCATTTCGAAATGTTGTTCGAGGAAGCCCTTGAGCGACAAAGGAATGAGATGATGGACAACTTTGCACAAATCCTTTGACGACTGCCGAGAAGCGACGCATCCACCTCAAGAGGAAGCACCACCCACTTCAAGGTACATATCAATTTTCATATTATTATATTTGAAGTTCAAATATATGCAGATGTTGTAGATAAATTGTTAAGCTTTATAGAAGGGTATTTTTATGCCCACAACTTTTCCGATATAGAAAATATTATATTTACACTGCTCAAGGTTGTCCTCTATGTAAAAAATTGAGGGGAGACTTTCTGTGAGAAAAATGAAACAGAAGGATACACATTAATTGTAGTTTCACCCACTTGGGATTCATTCAGGGATGATATTAAGGAAAAATACTACCCTGTTGGAAGTTATGACGACTTGTATACAAGATGGACCACACTGTGGAAGGAAAGAGACGAAACAGTCCCAAAGTTCACCAATGCATTCCATACCTTGTACACCAAGATGGGTATCAAATATTCTGAGTGACATATGGTGCTCAAGTACTGTGAAAGTCTGCATAGATGCATATATATTGAAATGGATTTTTTTGGAAATATCCTCCTTGGGCGCGGCCTATCGATATGTCGTCAAAATATAGCATAATATTAAACAAAAGACACGACATTTTGGTTCTAGGAACCCATCACAATAGAAGAAGGGAAAGGGAATCCCTAACCTGCAGAAAAGGGGACAGAGAAAAGATGGGAAACCCCATGAAAACCATTCCAATCCATAAGTAAATAAGGACAATGGGAAGATGAAGAATGATACCGGGAAGTGGTGCGACTTCCATGAGATCCACTGGCATAACATTGTTGACTATCACTCAAAGCAGTCATTAGTGGCTAAAGTTAAATCCTTTGAATTATATGCAGGTTCCGACTCTGAGTCGGAACTAGAGAAGGGGAGATGGATCATTGACGTGGAACGTAGCGGCACCGTTCATACCATGAATATCCATCCCGATGAACCTGATGAGCCAGATGAAGGAGAGAAACTCTTTCATTCAAATATGTGGGTGAAAGGAACTCCACAACTCTTCATCGTTGATAGTGGTATCCATAAGAACCTCATCTAAGAAGAGGTTTTCTAGTGGCCAGCCCTGCCGAAAACGTGGCACCCACATCCCTACACCATTGGATGGCTCTATCAAGGAATTGATATTCGTGTAATCCAACAATGCCACCAGTCACACGACATCAATCCATTCAAAGATGAGGTATTGTGTGATGTTGCTTCCCTTGAAGTTTTGCAATGTTATTTTGGGCCAAACTTATTTATGGAAATGCCATGTTGTATGAGTCTAGGCCTCATAGTGTTATTATTACTTTGAGCATGAAATTGTACAACATACCTGAGGTAGTCCCACCTAGTGTTATTTCATTTATCTCTTCTAAGCAATGTAGGAAGGTCATTTATTAGACTTCGAAATTTCTCTTCTTTGTGATTCTCTCTAAGAGTGAGTGAAAGATTGCAGTCAGATCCATGGCCTCCGCGACCATCCTCTCTACACAAAAAAAGTAAGTGAATAAGGTCATGGAAGAATACAAAGACATCTTCTCATCACCTACGATATTACTTATGCATTATCAAGTCAAGCATCCCATTGATATGACCCATGATGCACTGCTACCAAATGGGACAGTCTATCATCCCTCTCTTACTATCGTTGCTCTCTGCTAGAAAATGAGGAGATCAAGTGTCATATCCAAGAACTTCTCCACAAGGGGCACATCCAATCGAGCTCATTACCTTGTGGAATCCAAATCCTATTGGTGAAGAAGAAAGATAACACCTGGAGGCTATGCATTGATTACCAAGCCCTAAACAAATCACAGTTAGGAACCGGTACCCGATTCACTGAAATGACAATCTCCTTGATCAAATCAAATGGGACAAATACTTCAATAAGATTGATCTAAAGTCTTGCTACCAACAGTTCCCAATAGAACATACATATGTATGGAAAAATACCTTCAAGTCAAAAGAAGGTCCTTTTCAATGGTTGGTCATGTCGTTTGGTTGACGAATTCCCCAACAATTTTCATGAGGTTGATCAACGACATCCTGTGGCCTTTCACTAATTATTTTGTGTTGTTGTGTCTATATGACATCCTCATTTATAGTGAGACTTGGGTAGAACACTTGCAACATATTCAACAAGTTTTGCACACTCTGTTGTAGCACAAGCTATATGCCAACTTGGAAAAATTCTCCTTCGGCATGGAAATGGTCCAGTACCTAGAATATGTTGTTGATGTGCATGGTGTGCATGTTGATCCAGCCAAGATCCAACTCATCCGTGAGTGGCTAGCCCCAACCACACTCACTGAGATTCGAAGTTTCTTAAGCCTTGCTAGTTTCTATCATAGGTTTGTGTTGGGATTCTCCCATATTACATGGACCCTCATTCAAATAAACAAAGGTGGCACTAAGGAAAAAGTTGTGTGGGGCCTGTCCCAATTAAAAACGTTCGATGATTTGAAGCATTGCTTGTGTTCAGAACCAGTTCTCTCATTAGATGAACTGCAACAACCCTTTGAGATCGATACAGATGCTTCATACTATGTTGTGGGTGCAGTCCTCACCCAGCACGTCCACCCCATGGACTATCATAGTGAGACACTATCATATGTCATTCGTAAGTACCCTACTTATGATAGAGAACTTTACTCCATTATGCAAGACTACTGCTAGTGGAGGCATTACATTCTCGAGAAGGAGATAATCATCCACATTTATCATAATCCACTACAGTTCATGCAGACACAAGGAAAATTGTAGAATGACCTCCATTATAAGTGTTCCACATATTTGCAGTAGTTTGACCTCAACATCAAGTATAAAACAATAAGTACCAACCAATTCGATAATTTCCATAGCCTCCCTCCAGTCACGATACCCACCACAATGTTATAATCTTGCGTCCATGAGACCTTTGGGTGGCCCCACCTCTATGAGATAGATCTCAACCTCGCCAACACCTACAAAATGTTGGGCGCCAACAGAGTTGAGAGTAATTTCCATATTCGGGACACGATGTTGTGCCATATGGTCCATCTTCGCATTCCATCAAGCGAGGGAGAGAATATGATATTGGAATCCCACTGCAGTCAGGTGGCAGGACACTTTGGCATGGAATAGACAGTGGCAGTGCTATAACGACATTTATACTAGCCAAAAATTTGATAGGATGTGAGCAAGTATATCCAATCCTGCACTACCTACATTATTTCCAAATGATCCATCAAGCAATAAGGCATTTACACTCCTCTTACTACTCCTGACAGGCCCTGGGAATCCATATAAATGGACTACATGTTGGGTCTTCCTTCCACCAGGTGGGGAAATGAATGTGTTTTTGTGGTTGCTGATCACTTTTCCAAGATGGCGATTTTGGTCGCCTGCAAGAAGAGAATCACAATGGAGGACATTGTAAATATTTTCTTTGAACAAGTGTGGGTACACTCTGGCATCCCACAGACCATTATCTGAGATCAAGACAGTTGGTTCCTCAAAACATTTTGTTTGAGCCTCTGGTCACTGCTAGACACCAAGTTGGTCAAGTCCAATTCCTTCCACCCCCTGAAGGATGGCCAAACTGAGGTGGTCAATCGGATGATCGTGCACCTGGGATGAGAGACTTCCCTATGTTCAACACAGGTACAATAGATCCATACATAGCTTAAACGACCACAACCCCTTTCAGGTGGGGTTGGGATTTCAATCATTGGGTCCCATGGATGTTGCACTACCCCTTACATCCACACAAGAAGACTCGTCGCATGCTCCAAATGTAGCTAGCAAAGCCACCTGGTTCATTGAGTGGATATAGAACATATTCCAACAGGTTCATGATATTTTATATAAGTGCAATGCGAATTACAGGCAGTTCCATGATCAACACTAGGTGGCACACCAGTTTCAGATTGTTAGGTAGCTAGAGAGGTAGTAGTGGGGGCCTAGAGGGCCCATAGTGATAATAGTGGAGGCCATTTAATGTAAGGTGGACTAGGTCGACTATATTATTAAATAAGTCCCACTATGGTAGTTAGATATAATAAATGGGTAGTTAGATATAATAAATGTAAGAGGATTTCTTAGAAGGTTCTACTTCTAGAATATTCCTCCTCTAGAATGTTCTTCGGTGATGGTAGCACTATATAAAGGGGTTCAAGTAATGTAATGGGACATGAAGATAATTATTGTATTGTGAGTTGTAGCTCAATAGGAGGATGCCCCCTCAAAGAGGCAAGTGAGCAAGAGATGATCCCTTCCATAATAGGATCCATTGTATGGTGTTACCCTACCTCAAGGGATTTGATATAATAAAGTGTGATTTCTTCTATATTGCTCTATGGATCTATTGTGTATTCAGTATTTGTGGTGATTGTATTTGCATATCTATTCAGGTTCTTCTTGATTAAATGGTTGGTTCACTATACTTGTTTTGAACCATAAAAGGGCTTGTATTCAATATAAATGGTTCTTCTTGAGGGCACTCCGACAGATTGACAATGAAGTTCAGTCCTACATCTCCGCAGTCCAACTACGCCATCAACTTTGCAAGACCTTGACCCTTGACCAGATTTGTCATCTTGATCTCAATATTGTATTCTAACATGGATGCTATCCACTTTCCTCTCCTTCCTTCCAGGTGAGGCTAAGTCAGGATGTCCTTTACCGAACTACTGGGCACACAGGCAATGACATGGGAGTGCAATATGTATGTCCCGAATTCCTTCAAAGCTTTCACTAAGGCATATGCCTAATTTTCCATAATGTCATACTTTAGGGGAGCATCACACAGTGTCCGTCTGAAGTAGGATATGGGCTTCTCGAAATCCTGTTCGTTCTTCTGCAATATTATTCTGACAATAGTGTGTTTTGAGGAAAATGAAAAAAGGAGGAAATCATTTGTAAAGTATGGATTGTCTAGCACAGGGGATTTATTCAGAGCCACTTTTATATTTTCAAAGGAATTTTTGGCCTCTAGGTTCCACTTAATATTTTTTCCCTTCCTAAGCATACAAGTTATATGTTTTATGATTTCCACCAAGTTTGGGATAAATCTCCTCAAAAAGTTCACCTTACCCAGGAAATATTGTACCTCCTTTCTACTGCGTGGGTTGCCTATATTCAAGATCCCTTCAACCCTATTGGGTTCTATTTTAATACCTTCTTTGGAAATGATGTGCCCAAAAAGCTTTCCATCATCCACTGCAAAATGAGATTTCTTTGGATTCAGTGACATGTCGAACTTTCTGCACTTCTGGAAAACCCTCTTCAGGTGCTCGAGATGTTGTTTGTCATAGGTTGAATACACTATGATGTCGTCAAGACAAATCACGATGAATTTGTCCTTATCATCGGAAAACGTGATGTCCATTTCCCTCTGAAAAGTGGCACCAACGTGCATCAGGTCGAACAACATCTTAGCGTACATGAACGTTCCCCATGGAGTGGTGAAAGTTGCCTTCTCTTTGTCGTCCGGGTGGAACATGATTTGGTTATATCGTGAAAAACCGTCTAGGATGGACATCTTCTGAGATCCCACCACCTTTTGCAAGATGTAGTCCATTTTGGGAAGGGGGTAGTGGTCTTTCAGAGACACCTTATTCAAATTTTGGAAGTCTATGCACAGTCTAATTTCATCACTTTTCTTTCTCACAGGTACTAAGTTAGCTACTCACTTCAAGAATATTAAGGAAACAATAATTTTGAAGTCAAAAATATTCTTTACCTCTTTCTTGATCAGCAACAACAACATGGTATTTATCCGTCTCAACTTTTGTTTGAAAGGTTTCTGATCTTCCTTGAGAGGGATAACATGCTGGATCACCTTCATGCCATACACTTTCAAATCATCGTAGCTCCACGCAAAGACGTTCGGGAAATATTTCATGAGTTTTATGTAATCCCATTTACCCTACGGAATGAGTGTTTTTGATAATTTTACATTATTTGGCTCTGCCTCGGTCTCGATGTTGCAGTCTTCCACGTCTTTTGTGCTTGCGGTGATCTTGGGGTTCCTAGCCAAATCGTTTTCGTCAAACATCTTTTCTAGTGGCACCAACCCCTTTGGAATAATATTGTTTTTTAGTTGTATTATATCCCTTTCCGTGATCTGGCTCTGGAAAGGGTCATCGTCATTGTGCGCATCTATGCTCTCATCTTCATCATCGTAGTATTCCTCGTTGATGTTTGTGTTAGAGAATGCATCGCTCATGAGGAGGAACCTTTCCACCTTGTTTTCATTGTCAAACACCTGCGAGTATTTGATGTTGTCAGGTACTGTCGGTCTGTTCTTGACCTCGATTTCATATCTTTTGTCTGGAAGAATGGGAATCTTGAAAACCAAGGCCGAGGTGGCCAACACGTCGACGATCTGATTCTTTTCTCTGGGGATATCAGTCATGTCATACTCCAAAAATCCTTCGAGAAGGTCCAAAGCCATATTTTTGTATGCTCGCAGTCTGGGGTGTTTGGTATGATACACACCCTTCACCTAATTTATGATGAGATTGAAATCTCTACGCACTGCTATCCTCTGCGTGCTTAGTTCTTTCAAAACTTGTAAGCCCAATATTAGCACAGTTGATATTATGGTAGCTTTGGGAGGTATGAACCTTTACTATGACCTTTGATGAGCTTATAATATTCTGGAAGGAAGCAAAGAAATGAATGTAACCCTAGATGAGATGTCGACTGAAGAAAGATAATTAATATGAATTAATTAGTACCCAGAAGGAGAAGTCGGCCCAGGAAATTCTGTCAGGAATACTATAAATACAGGGCTCCATTCTCTCATTTGTCACATTCTCAAAATTTCACAAGTCACTTGTGCACACTGCAGTCTTGTGCGCAAGTTCTGGGGAAGGTGTTGCACCAATTTTGTGTTGGACTATATGATCAGCTTTAGTTACTTTCTTGCTTGGTGCATTAGCCTTTCTTGGCTATTGGATTTTTATCGGGATTCTTCTCATTGTCAAGGTCAAGGTGCTCGGACAGTGGCTTCGGACTATGGTTGGGTGACAATAGTGATATTGTCAATGGTAAAACGAGTACATCCTTTCATATTCTAACAGGTTATGGGTCCACACCTCCTTCATTCAATCTAAACGCTGGAAGGAAACATAGCCATTAGGATATTGAGCTCGTTGAGGAATTGTCACTAGGGTTACTAGCAGGAGCAACTTCCAAGACACTGTCTCTAGCGTTACTAGCATGAGCAGTTGCAGAAACCCTAAATATCAGATCTGACACTGTGTGATGGAGCAAATCACTCAAGGAGAAGATATTCATATGTGCCCTATTTCAGTGCACATTTTGGCTCTCTCAGAAGACAGAATTGTCAGAGTTGAATTTTTGGATCAAGGCATGACCATCTACTAGTCAACCGAAGACATGAGTGAAACGATCAATCTTCTACACTACTCAACACTCATTGGAAAGATTGAAGATGACATGTGGATAATCGATTGTGGAGATTATAGGAACATGATGGGAGATCAAGCCAGACTCTCAAACATAAATGAGAAGAAGACATCGTACAAGGTAGATCTTGGAGACAAAATCACTTACCTAGTAGAAGGATTTGGACAAGACTTCATCAAGTTGAAATCAGGTAACAATGTTCAGTTAGGAAATTTTTTATATGTACCTAGTTTAGAAAAGAATATTTTATCCATATCTTTCCTAGAAGACAAAGGAAACATAATATCTTTCATGGATGGAAAAGTGTTATCATGGCATTATAAAGACTCCAGCATAAAGAATGTTAGGGTTATTGGAAGTCGTGAAGGAAATCTATATAGACTACTAGAACAAAATAAAGAATCTCTCGTACATGACGAAGTCAATCCCAATGAAATTTGTCATAGAAGTTACGCTCATATTAATTATCAAGAATTACCTTTTCTCAGAAAGATGGTTGAAGGAATACCAGAATTGCAGTCTGCACATGAAGGAATCTGCAAAGGTTGCGCTCTTGGAAAGAATATCAAGAAACCATTTCCAAGCAGCATCAATAGATCTAAGGAGATCCTAGATCTAATACACTCAGATGTGTGCGGTATAATGACAATCATATCTCTAGCAAGATCTGTTTACTATGTAATATTCATAGATGATTATTCAAGAATGACTTGGTTATACTTACTGAAGACAAAGGAATAAGTATTCAAGAAGTTTCAATAATTCAAAGAAGAAATATAAAACCTCACGAACAAGAAGATCAAGACATTAAGAACAGATAATGGAGGAGAATACACCTCGAAGGAATTCGTTTCATTCTGCAAATCAACAGGGATTAGGAGGGAGTTGATTCTTCCTCATAATCCTCAACAAAATGGTGTAGCAGAAAGAAAGAACAGATATATCGAAGAAATAGTAAAAGAACTACTAAATGATCAAGGTTTATCTTTGTTCTTATGGGGAGAAGCAACCATGATAGCAATATACGTGAAAAACAAAAGTCCTCATCACATATTGAAGGACATGACTCTAGAAGAATCCTTCTCAGGTAAGAAACCTAATTTGGAAAACCTGAGAATATTTGGATGTCATGTTTACTCTCACATTCCCAAGGATAAAAGAAATAAACTATAACCCTCGAGAAAGAGGGGATATTCATGGGATATAGTCATTCATCCAAGGCTTATAGAATATATATTATAGAACAACATAAGATCGAAGTCAGTAGAGATGTGGCACTCAATGAAAAGATGCCTTTCAAGAAATCTATAGAAGAAACGATAGAAGAAGAAGAGAATGAATAACCTACTGAAGAAAGAACAGAAAACCAAGATGACGAAAAATAACAACCTAATCATCCTATGCAACCTTGTGAGACCATTGATTTAGACAACATACTTAAGACCAGGAAATGACCATCTTGTCTTGAAGCTACTTTACAAGACGCAGAAATACTTAAGGTTCCCGAAGGAACATTAAGAAAAAGTAAGAATCCTAAAAGATACTCAAGTTATGCAACGTATATGACGAAGCTTCTAGATGAATAACCTACCACATTCGAAGAAGCGGTTCAAAAGGGACAATGGAAAAAAGCTATGACAGAAGAACACCAATCCATTATGAAAAATGATGTATTGGAAATCGTACCTAGACCTAAAGAAAAATCAATGGTAACTTCAAAATGGGTATACAAGATCAAACATGCAACAAATGGAAGCGTGGATAAATAAAAAGAAAGATTCGTAGCTAGAGGGTTCTCCCAAAAGGAGGGACAAGAAAATGACGAAACATTTGATCTAGTAGCTAGATATACTTCCATTAGAGATATCATATCTCTTGCCTCTTCCATGAGATCGAACTTACATCAGATGGATGTAAAGAAAACTTTCCTCAATGGAGAAATC
Organism: Picea engelmannii; assembly: GCA_009831015.1. Lineage (NCBI taxonomy): Eukaryota > Viridiplantae > Streptophyta > Pinopsida > Pinales > Pinaceae > Picea > Picea engelmannii. The sequence continues at coordinate 258,308 of ML779996.1, forward strand.
GAAGAATAAGTATATATTGAACAACCTCAAGGGTTTGAGGTACATTCCAGAAACGCTCACATGTGCAGATTAAAGAAATATTTATATGGACTCAAGCAAGCTCCAAGGGCTTGGTATGCCAGAATGGATAGCTATCTAACGAGACTTGGTTTCTCCAAGAGTCATGTAGATCCAAAAATTTACTACAAAATTGTGGACAATGCACCTATGATTCTACTATTATATGTCGACGATCTATTCATAACAGGTGAAGAGTCTCTTATCATCCAATGAAAAAAGGAACTAGCTTCTGAATTTGATATGAAATATCTAGGCCTCATGCATTATTACTTGGGACTAGAAGTATGGCATAAGCGTGGTGAAGTATTCCTTGGCCAAGGAAAGTATACAATAAAGATCCTTCAAAAGTTTGGAATGATGGATTGCAAATCCATGGATACTCATATGATATGGATATAAATATCCATATTCTGATCTAGTAGATCCATCACTATATCGATAGTTGATTGGGTTTGGTAAATACTCGACCATAAATTTTATTTGCAGTGAATACACTAAGCCAGTTCCAAGTGGAACCTAAACATGAACATTGGATAGTTGCAAAGCATGTCCTAAGATATATTCACGGGACAATAAACTATGGCTTAAGATATAATGCATCCAGTGATATAAAGCTTCATGGATTTACAGATTCAGATCGGGTAGGAAGTGCAGAAGACAGAAAGAGTACTTCAGGAATGTGTTTCAACTTGGGCTCTGCTATGATATCTTGGGGCAGCAGGAAAGAAAAGTCTATCACACTCAGCACAAGAAAGGCAGAATATATCACAGCATGTGAAGCATGCACAAAATAAGTATGGCTAAGGAAACTAATCTCCGATTTATTTGATCAGATTCCAGATTCGACCATAATACATTGTGATAATCAAAGTTGTATAAGATTATCATAACATTCAGTTTTTCATGAAAGGTCGAAACATATTGAGATCAAATACTAGTTTATTAGAGATAAAGTCCAGGAAGGAGAAATAAATCTCCAGTACATCCCCACAGATGAGCAAACAACATATATCCTTAGAAAGCCTCTCTCCAAAATAAAGTTTGCATATTTCCAGGAAAAGATGGGGATCATGGAAATAAATCCCTTAGTTGAAAGGGAAGAATGACTCTCTAGGTTGGGAGGGAGCACTGACATATTATTGAGAACATTCATCTTCAAGATTGAAAAATAGTCCAGCTTGGGAAGATTATATCCTGTGTGGAAAGTGGATTGAGATTTCTGACAGAGAGACATTTTCCAGTTCGGAAAATGGTCCAGATTGTTGATGTACCATAGACAACGACTTCCCATTGTGGTTAACATGGGGAGTGGTCTAGTGAAGTCTCTCTTCTTGAGGGTTAATCAATAAAATTGGTCTGCCTCGCCAGACAATGATATATCATTGTGGTTAACATGAGGAATCGTCTGTTTTGGAGGTTGGTATAGGATAGTCTTTTCCTCTTGTGGTTAATAGTGGAAATGGTCCAGACAGTCATTCCTTAGGGTGGATTCATTCTCTCCAGGTTGTACTTTGTTTAGTGCCAGAGAAATGGCCTAGGGTGGGGAATGGTCTAGGCTCAGTAATCAGGGATAGGCATTCCTTAGGGAAGATTCATTCTCTATAGGTTACATTTTGTTTAGTGTCGGAGGAATGGCCCAGGGTGAGGAATGGTCCAGGCCTCAGAAATCAGAACAATCATTATTCCTTGTTTGAGAATAATAAGCCAGATATCCCATCATTGATGTTTTACTCTGAGGGCATATATTCTTTCAAGATCTCACATATGTGAGTGAAATATTGGCCCAGATGATTCAGTTTATTTTAACAATTTTTTTTGTGCAGGTTGATATCAGATGATTTTTATGGAGACTGTCTGTCTCTAGAAAATAGAGATATGCTACTGTGGTGGATATGTTTGACTATTTGTGACTATGTGTCACGGTTTGAGTAGTTTCATGCTACCATGGATAAACACAGTTGTGTTCTATCAATTGATATTGTACCAGTTGTCATGGAGATTATCCAGTTGGATAATAATGACGGCGCTCGTGATACTACCAATGAATGGTTTGTTTGTGTTCAAGACCATTATCATTTATACCTCCCTAGATAGGAGGGAGTGTTGATATTATGTTAGCTTCGGAAGGTATGAACCTCTATTATGACCTTTGACGAGATTATAATATTCCAGAAGGAAGAAAAGAAATGAATGTAACCCTAGACGAGATGTCAGTTGAAGAAAGATAATTAATATGAATTAATTAGTACCCAGAAGGAGAATTTGGCCCAGGAAGTCTTCCAGGAATCCTATAAATATAGGGCACCAATATCTCATTTGTCACATTCTCATAATTGCAGAAGTCACTTGTGCACACTAAAGTCTGGCAGTCCTGTGTGCAAGTTCTAGGGAAGGTGTTGCGCTAGTTTTGGGTTGGAATATCTGATAATCTTTGGTTACTTTCTTTCTTGGTGCATTAGCCTTGCTTGGATATTGGATTTCTACCACAATTATTCTCATTTTCAAGGTCAAGGTGCTTGGAGGGTGGCTTCGACCTATGGTTGGGTGACAATAGTGATATTGTCAATGGTAAAACTAACACATCCTTTCATATTCTAACAAGGGATTCATACTCATCCATGTTGTTAGTGCATTCAAACATGAGCTTGAATGAATGAAACTTCATTCTTGTTTTAGGGGGGATCACCCATATACCATCCCTGACTCCTTCTCGGCTGACTGCGGCATCAAAACTCATGTTCCACACCCCGTTTTCCGCACAGTCTTCTAGGTCGACGTAGTCTATTGTTTCCTGTGGGTTTTCTCGTCATCTTTCATGATGGTCGTCCATCCCTCTTCTTCAAAGTTAAAATCATTGTAGAATATAGACAAACCTACTTCAATGTTGATGATGTATATAGGATGATTGTGGGGTTGTGTCTTGCTGCCTACCATGTATTTCAACAACACTTCTCTGTACAACCTTCTATCGTGGCCAAAAACAGGGATAGTGGCGTAATTCATATCCATCTGCAATGTTCTCTTAAGCTTCACAGCCCACGATATCGAAAGAAACATTTTGAACTTCGGGGCTATGTCTGCGATGACTACGTCCATGACCATGTTCTTGGCAGCGATTTGAGACAACGATACAACCAGGTCTTTGATAAGAACCAAACATTTGAATTTCCTCGAATCGAAGGAGAAAAGGTCTTTGTATAGTCTAGTGACTTCTAAACCCATCTCGTCCATGACCAACTTTAGCATGAGATTTTCTGATGTGCGAGAATCAAGCGTGGAGTTATGCAAGTTCAGATCATGGATCTTCAGACTAACATAGAAAGGGGGGACATCTTCATCATCACTTGTCTCTTCGACGCGCGGACCAAACAAGATGGTGGGGTGGTTGTCTCGAATGTTCAGAGTATCAGGGGCCCCTCCCATTTTCAACATTTTAATGATTTGTTCCTGATACTCACCCTTTCTAATCATCTCATTATATCGGACGAAGATTTTCATTTTGTCCATTTCATGTTCAAAATTGAAAGGGGAATAGGTTTTTTCTACCTCTTTTCCGCTCGTCTCTCAGCCTGTCTCCGGGGATTTTTTGGGGACTTCCTCCTTTGAATTTACCTTCTCGGATGCATCCTTAGATGCACTGTCTGGTATTGGTCAGCTCATGGAATGTGTGTCCGTTGTAGGCTTCTTTACAGAATCTGTTTGTTTCTTCTCGACAGGTACATCTTTACTCCGGAGGTTGTACTTCTTCTGGAATTGCATGATAGAATTTTGATAACCTTTATTGAATTCTTCCATCTCCCAAGATGGTGCATCATTTGTTTCGAGTATCATACCATCGTGGGTTTCCAGTGCAAAGTCTTCATTTTGGTTCATATATCGATCGTGTTCGCTCTTCGTCAATAACATGCGCGGGTTTTTTTCATCACAACAATGTATCTGGTCATCGAAAGACTGGTCAAAATCCTCATCTGTATAGTTGTTCTAGAAAGGAGGTCTTGTCTACTGGTCACCTGGGTCCCGCTGCTTGATTTGAGGAATATGACCCCTCCAAAGATTCTGATTTCTGGGTTGTGGGTCGTTCTATTCTTGTGCAACAGGAATGTTTCCCACGAACATTCTCTCCATCAACTTTTCCATGGTATTCATCATCATGTCTAATTTGTCGTCTGAGGACCGCGACGTCAAGGACTGCGCATATCCCTAGGGTCTTTTGTTGCCCCGATTGAACTTCGGTTTGATTTTTCCCAATGTCATCATGTTCACTTCAACCTCGACAACATTACTCATTATGGCATCCAGACTTGCCGATCTTCTTTCTCTCAGCAACAAAGAAAATTCATTGTCGAAGGAATCTGTGTACCGCAACTTCACAACACCGAGAGGGGGCTTTACTTCAGTAGGGATGGAGTTGTATAACTTCAAAAAATGAGCCAATAATTCCTGCACCATTTCCTCTGGTGCTTTCTTCATGTTATTGTATTGTGTTAGCAGCTGCAAAGGGTTTTTCTTATCCCCCCATTTATTTAGTAAGGACCTTTCGAATCTTGTGAAGTCCTAAATGCTCGCGGGTGGGAGGGATTTGAACCACTTTATTATGTCCCCCAAAAGGATTTGTGAAAAAAGCATCATTTTTTAATCCACGTAGTCTACCTCCCGCATGCCGACAAAGTTGTTAAACTAGTCTAGGTATTTCTCGACGGAAACATTTCCCTCAGCGTCGTAGAGTCTGATTCTTTGGCTATAATTCTGAGGCAAGTTGTGTAACTGGGCTGGCAGGATGAGGGGAGATAATTTGGTAGCCATATCCCTAGGGTTATTTGGATTTTGGGGGATATTATTTGTCACCAGGGCTTGGAAATTGTTCGGGTCGAAAACAGTCTTGTCCAAACTGGTTTCTGACTTAGATATGAACAATGTTTTCTCAAAAAGCGCGTCAAAATCAAGGTCTTCAATGATCTGCGCACCGTATTTGGGCAAGGATAGTGTTCGGTCCAAGAAATAAAATGGGTCTGGCGCCTTCTCTCTATCCTTGCGCAAAATATTCTCGGGGTCATACACAGGCTCAGAGGGGTTTGGGTCAGGATTCCCTCTGGTGTAAAATGTCTTTGGAGCCAGGTTTCTTGAGTAGTACTACTTGGGGCTATTGGTTTGTTTGGAATGGAGTCACCAGGGTGAAGGTTTCAACCAGTATGGGTGTTTGTCTCTCTATTACCCTCAGGGATCAAACTTCAACGTTTGTCGTTCTCCCAGGGAAAATATTTTCAACTTCATCCCCGACAACGGCGCCAGAAATGTTAACACTCTATAAATATGTTCGGCTGACAAACAGATGATGAAGGTAACCTTTTCAATGATCTTTGAGACCCGAAACTAGCCTTTAGGATCTTGAGAGGGCTCTCTTGGAAATGGCGCGGTCTCCACGCAGAATATGAATTTGAAAACGATGACTAGATTTATAAATTATGATAATGTGGGTTCTGGTTATATTGGCGCAAAAAATCAAGTCTTGGGCTATGGGTTCGATCTGAGGAAGAGATGGGACAAATGACTCAGTGACTGGATTCGAGAGGATAAGTCTAGGCGAGCAACAACCTTCAGTGAAAAACCGTAATGGTGGCAGGAGAAATTATAGGAAGTAACTCAAGAGCGTCGATGTGGATGAATTTAGAGTTAGCTTGAGAGGAAAACATTTTGTCTAAGTGGCGTGAACAAGGGGCGCAGTACAGATAATCCGTAGGTTCGATAATTCATTCTGAAATAGACAAAAATAGATAAGGAATAAAGATAACAGGAAAGCACATATGCAAAGAAAGAAACACAATACATCCGACTATCACAACTAGAATCTTTTCATCAAGTCACAGGACCTTTGCATTAAATTCTAGTCAAAACTCAGATTACATTCAATAGATATTGTCTACCAAAATTGCCAACCAACCTAGCTTACATCGAAAAGATGAAATATATAAATGAGGGCACCGCTTGGGATACCCTTCTTTCTAACTGTTAACCCTAAACTAGAAAAAATGTGCCACATGCACCAGAGACTCTTCACATGCTACTATCCCAAAGTAGGCAATATTCACGCCTATCCAATAACGACTGTCTTCAGGTTTTCCATAGGGTTTGATCGTCGGTCAGAATCCAAGGTGGGAAAAATGTGTCACAGTACCTCTCGATCGGGTATCCTAGTGAATAGGTGTCTGTCAAAAACTTATTGTCTGCACCATTGGTTTCTCCTTTTGTTATTCTTTTGTTTTCTAGAGAGATGTGTGCAACAAACAGTTGTTCAATTCTCGCGATCGTTATCAAAATGGTAAGGTTTTTTGGAGGACGAATATCACTCAAAAACTGTCGTGAATAAAATGCCTCCCATTAAACTTTCTCTTTTTATGCGCTGGCAAGAGCCACACAGATTTCCTTTTCAGTCACTTCACATTCTCTGGGATTCTCCGTGTGCCTTTCTTCTACCAACCTTTTCACTTCTCGCAGTTGGATAGTAACATTTTGCGCCTCTCTAAGCTGCCTTTTCAGCCAGTCCACGTTCCCTCCGTGACTCTGTGCAGCTGATTCTTCCACGGTCCTTGTCACTAACTGTCACCTTAATTCCCTGTTCGCCTGATAAAGCTCAGCAATATCCAACTTTGCTTGCTTCAGCTACTGAGATGGCATTCCCTCACTTGTGCCCGTGGCGTTCATTTTCCTTTCTCTGTTCCCGCTTTCGCAGCTCGATTTCCCGTCGGGTTCTAACTGGATGACGCATCCGAGTAGTTCTTCAACTTCCAATCCAACATGCGGTCCTTCTGGAATTTTACCCTTCATGATCTCCTGGTTCCTTCTTGGCCTGCCCCTCCTCCGAGGCAGCTGCTGGTTGGAGGAGGAGGCTCTTTCCGTCTCCCTCTCCTATATGAATTTCTCTATTTCGGTTGTTCCGCAACTTGATCTGGTCTCTTCTGTAGGTGAAAGAATGGTTTCTTCCACATCTTTGGGAATGATCGTCGTGGGTGCGAAAGAATTCCAATCTCTTTGAGGTTTAGACCTCACAGTTCTACCACTCTGCGCACCCTTTCCTATGCTCTGAGAAGTCGTTATGGCACAACCAAGGTATACTCTGTGCACAACGTTTTCAATGAATGCACCGGGGAGCAGTTCTAAACCAACTGGATTGGCAAGGGGGAACTAGGAAAAGAGCTTAGGCCTGGTTCTATGACTGGAGGGCACACAAAGCATCTGAGATTTATGATGAATCAACCAAGAGAGGAAAACATGCTAGAAGCCAATGAATTTATGGAGACGAGATGTTTTAAGTCGAATTTCAGGTTGTTCATGGAAAATCCCTGTGTGTGGAATGCAGGTGATACGGTTTGTTGTGCATGTATAATACAAACGCTGCAATTTTTCATTCCCCCGACCTTCTTGATGAATTGATAATAACTGTGGCACTTGCCGACGTGAACTTTATTAACCACTTGACTCAACCGTGGTTTGTAGAAACTAGATTCTTAATGCGATTTAACCTTTTGGGAAAAGACATGCCCATACCACATATACAGTTTCCGACTCTGACACCCTTTCCCGTTTCCAAGGGCCAACCAACCATTTGCTGAGTTCGACCTTACGGTGCTACGTACCTGACTTCACATGTTTGGGCACATGGATCATAACATGATTTAAAACCGACTCTAAATGGAAAGAAAAATGGCGGCGCTAACAGGATGCATCAATATAGACCACAAAATATTTATATTTATATGCAGTAGGGGAATTTTGAGGTAAAAAAAGGACCTCAAAACAAAAAAAATGTGTCACCAAAATAAACTTTATAAGAACCAATCACAAATCAGAAAATGACATCATCCCCTCGGGATTATGTGGAATTGTTTGAGTTAAATATGATGAGTTGTGACATTTTCAATGGTGGATTGAGACACATAGTTAACTATGATAATCCTTTGAAAAAAAATACTCATAATGAAAAAGTACTCACAAATCAAAGTACTCACAAATTAATTTTAAATATGATATAAATATCCTCATAAAATAAAACACTGTTAAAATACTTTACTTTTGAATACATATATTAAATAAAATACTCATGTCCATTTAAATAATAAATATTTTGAATTTAAAAATTAAATTAAAAAATATAACAAAATAAATTGTATTCATAAAACTCTCATGTAACTTCTTGTATTAACAATTTTATATTTAAAATTTAAACAATGTGTAATTAGTTTTTATATTTAAAATTTAAAAAATATATAATTAGTTGAAATAAGTTAATATTACATTGAATGTGTTACATATCATTTATTATATATAATATATATAGGGTATGTATATTATAACTTCATATATTAATACTTTTATATCTAAAATTTAAAAAATGTATAATTACTTAAAGTAAGTTAATATTACATTGATATATAATATAATATATAATGAATTTATTATATATAATATATATAGTATACGTATATTATAACTTGATATATTAATAATTTTATATTTAAAATTTAAAAAATGTATAATTACTTGAAGTAAATTAATATTGCATTGAATGTTTTATATATAGTATATAATATAATATATAATGAATTTATTATATATAATATATAAGGTACATATATTAAGTTAAAGTATTTATATGGGTTATATATATTATGTTTTATATTTATTATTATTATTAAATATAATATTAATATTATACATAATAATAATAATCTATTTTTAAGGTTAGAGTCAAGTTACATAAAATTGATGTATGAGATCTCTTGTTTGTAGGACAAGGGACTTTTTATACCCATGATTTGACTCATAAAATCTATAAAGATATACATACCCTTCTCTCTTTATATATATAATATATTATAGTATATTATAAAATGATTTGATTCACATGTATTATATATAATATATATTTTTAATTTATTATATTATAAATATTTTTAATAATATATATATATATATATATATATATATATATATATATATATCCTAATCGTTAAGAACATCCGTTTCCTCTTAAGAGGTCATAGGTTCAAATCCAGAGGTGGGTAGGGTATATATACCTTCGTAGATGTGTTGGGTTCGTAGATAATCATTGTTTTTTTAAAACTCTCTTTATTTATAGTTACATATTTTCATTTTAGTGAGTAATAAATGTATTTTTTTTTATTAATTTTACTTTTAGACAACTTTTTCATTTAACTTAACCATAGTTATATGGATTGTAGTGAAAAAATATGAGTTGTTAATATATCTTACCCACAAAATGAATAACTTAGAATATTTTATTATGTCTATTAGGAGACCATTTTTAGACCTCAAAATTCCCTTAATGGATATGTTATCTTCAAGACACGTATCATTGTTTTAGTTTTTCAAAGTTTTGCTGACATTTTTCTGTCCATTTAAATCTATGGTAATAATTTGTGATTCTCATGAAAGATCGAATATCCAACACATCATTTGAAAGTGGCCATTCGGATGACCTTGACCTTCTCTCAGTCAAATGATATTCCTTCACCATAAATTATATGTCCTAAATATTGTAGTTTAATTTGGTAAAATTCACATTTAGTAAAATTTGCATAAACTTGGTGCTCTCTAAGTGTCGGCAATACTATTTTGAAACGTTCTTCTTGTTCCTATTTAATTTTTGAATCAATCAGTATGTCATATATAAACATAATCATGAATTTGTATACATACTTCCTTAACACATTGTTCATCAAGAACATAAATGTAGAAAGAGAATTTTTCAAACCGAAAGGTACCACCTTGAATTCATAATGCCCATATCTAGTTCAAAATGCAGTTTTATGTATGTCCTCTTTTATTCTAATTTGATGAAGTATCGTGACCACAAATATACCTTAGAGAAAAACTTTATGCCTCCAACTTGATCAAATAAATTATCAATGTGAGGAAAAGGTTACTTGTTTTTAATACTCATCTTATTAATTTGTCTGTAGTCAATACATAATCATAAGGTTCCATCATGTTTTTTGAAAAAACAAAACTGATGCTCCCGAGGGAGACACACTGGGTTTCATATATTGTTTATCTAATAGTTCTTGAAGTTGCATCCCAAGTTCTGTCAACTATGGAGTACTCATTCGGTAAGGGGCCTTAGACACTAGTGGAGATCTTGATACTAAGTCAATGGTGAAATATATGTGTCGTCTAGGAAGTAATCCTAGAATTTCCTCTGAAAACACATCCTAAAACTCTTTCAGTAGTGGATCATTAATTCAAAACAATTCATCCCTTTACTCATTATCATTGAATATGTGAATAACATAAATATTGTAGCCTTTCATGGAATTCATTTTTAATTACAAAGAGAAGATATGTCTTACCGACACTCCCCATGGTATTCCTTTCATTGCTTTGTTTTTTCCAAAATCATCTATACAACTAAAGGTCTTGTCACCACAATTTAGAAGAGTTGAATGTTTCTCCAACAAATACATTCATTTGGGCACATCATAAGATCCTAATGGTAAAACATTTAGGTCTACCCTAATATCCATTACATCCATGTTTACTACAAAGTCTTTTACCATTTCAACAACTTTTATTTTTTCTCATGTAGCTAATTGAACTAGCCATAATTTGTCTCACTAATTGTCGTATTCACAAAATCTATATGTTTGTAGTTGTTCTTAAATGATGGACTTTTCTATCGAACAAATCAATTATTTTTCCTAATTTGTGCATTGTGCAAAGGTTGTTGAGGATGTTTGAAATTTTTCCTTTTGGGATGAAACTTATCCTTATATTTGTGTTGACATGTATTTTCATTTTCAATTCTCTCTTTAAATTGAGTAAAGTTAAATTTATCATGTATTAGCAATTCATTCATGGTCTTTGGATTAAGGGATTTAATTTTTCCTTATATACTTGAGGCAACCATCTCATGAACCAGTAAAAATTTTCCTTCTCCTCAAGGAGATAATTTACATATCTCATAAGATTCAAAAATTGAGTCAGAAAGTCAACATTGGGCATGTGTCCCAAGTTAATATCATGGAACTCTTTGTCCTTCTCATCATAATATCATTATGTTAAGTATTTATGTTTAAAATATTTCATGACAATTTTATATTTCATCTTGTTGCTCCTAAATTTTCCAACTGTTTTTATTTCCTACCACCAAATGGCATATTTCTGATTCAATTGATACACAACTAATCTAGCCTTCTAATTTTCAGGGTAATTATAAATTTGAAAGTATTTTCTCATGTTCAAAATTTAAACTTCTTCTTTTGCCTCAGATTCACCATCAAATCTAGGTGGTCTGATTTTCACAATCACCATAAAAAAAAAAAACCCATGACAACATTTTAGGTGGTCATCCCTCATGTCAAAGATTGGTGGAGACTTTCAGTGAGCAAAAGGAAATATAGGGATCCACATTATTTTCAGTTTCACCCACTTGGGGTTCCTTCAGGGATGTTATTAAGGAACAATACTACCCTTTTGGAAGTTGTCAAGACATGTATACAATATGGACCACACTATGGAAGGAAAGAGACCAAATAGTGCTAGAGTTCACCAATGTCTTCCATACCTTATGCACCAAGTTGTGTATCGAATATTTTGAGCAACATATGGTTCTCAAGTACTGCGGTTCTTTGAAATATACATCCAGACATAAATGGATTTTTTGTACATCTCATCCTTGGGCGTGGCCTATCAATATGCCATCAAAATCGAGGAGAAGATTAAACAAAAGACACGGAAGTTTGGGTCTGGGAACCCCTCACAACAAAAGAAGAGAAAAGGCAACCCCAACCCATCAAACAAATGACAAAGAAAATATGGGAAACCTTAGGAAAACTAGTCCAAGATGCAAGCAAATAAGGACAATGGGAATGTGAAGAAAGATATCGAGAAGTGGTGTGACTTCCATAAGATCCCCTCGCATAACACTATTGATTATTGCTAAAATAATTCATTGGTGGCTGAGGTAAAAGCCTTTGACTCAGATGTGGTTTCCAAATATAAGTAAGAAATATAAAAGGGGAGACAAATCATTGACACGGAACCCAGTGCCACCATTTATACCACCAATATCCATTCCAGTGAACCTGATGAGCTAGAGGAGGGAGGTCACCTCTTTCATTCACAGATGTGGGTAAAAGGAACTCCACTACACTTCATCTTTGATAGTGATAGCCATAAGAACCTCATCTAAGTAGAGGTCATCAAGTAGGTAGCCCTGCCAACAACACCACACCCACAACCCTACACCATTAGATGGCTATGTTAGGGAAGTGATCTTCGCGTCACCCAACGATGTTGCCTGTCATATGGTATCAAGCCATTAAAAGATGAGTTATTGTGTAATGTTGTTCCCCTTGAAGTTTGTGATGTTATTTTTATCCAACCTTATTTATGGAAACATCATGTTGTATATGATTCTAGGCCTCACCGTTTTATTATTAATTTGAACAGGAAATTGTACATGATACCCGAGGTAGGCCCACCTAGTGCCATTTCCTTGATCTCTGCCAAGAAATGTATGAAGGTCATTTTTCAAGTTGGGAACTTTGTCTTCTTCATGATTCCCTCTGAGAGTGAGTGAAAGGTTCCAGACACATCCATGGCCTTCCTGGCCGACCTATCCATGCAATAGAAGAAGGTGGATAAGGTCATGGAAGAATACAAAGACATCTTCTCATAACCTACTGTGGTACCTTTATAGTGTCAAATCAAGCATTCCATCGATCTGAACCCTGGAGCACTGCTACCCAATGGGCCAGTCTATCACTTCTCTTTGCTAGAAAATGAGGAGATCAAGCATCAAATCCAAGAACTGCTCCATAAGGGGCACATCCAACCTAACTCATCACCTTATGGAAGCCCAATCATGTTGGTTCAGAAGAAAGATGGGACATGGAGACTCTGCATTGATTACGAGGATCTAAATAAAATCACAGTCAATAACTACTACCTCATTCCCCAAATCAAAAATTTCCTTGATCAACTCAAGAGGGAAAAATACTTCAGTAATATTGATCTGAAGTTTGGCTACCATCATGTCCAAATAGAGTATATAGATATATGGAAAACTTCCTTCAAGTCAAAAAAGGTCTTTTTGAGTGGTTAGTCATCCCCTTTGGTTTGAAAAATTTCCCAACAACTTTCATGAGGATGATGGATGATATCTTGCGGCCTTTCAATAATTATTCTGTGGTGGTGTATCTCTATGACATCCTCATCTACAACAAGACTTGGTTAGAACACTTGCACCATATTCAACAGGTTTTGCACACCCTGTGACAACACAAGCTATATGCCAACTTGGAAAAATTCTCCTTCATCATGGACATGGTCCAGCACCTATGCTACATTGTTTATGTGCATGGTGTGCATGTTGATCGAGACAAGATCCAAGTCATCCATGGCTGGCTATCCCCAACCATGCTCACTAAGATTCATAGCTTCTTAGGCCTTACCAATTTCTATCGCAGGTTCATGTTGGGATTCTCCCATATTGCATGGCACCTTAGCCAAACAATGAGGGGTGGTGGTAAGGAAAAATTTGTGTGGGGCTTGTCCCAACAAAAATCGTTCGATGATCTGAAGCAACACTTGTGCTCATCCCTAGTGCTTTCATTACCTCACCTGCAACGACCCTTTAATATCGTGAAATATGATTCACACTATGTTGTGGGTATCGTCCTCACTTAGCATGTCCACCCCGTGGCCTATCATAGTGAGACACTATGAGATGTCATCTCTAAATACCATACTTACGACAAAGAAATGTACTCCATTGTGAAATCCTACCATGAGTGGAAGCATTAAATTCTCAGGAAGGAGACAATCATCCACATTGATCACAAGTCATTGCAGTTCATGTAGATACAGGAAAAATTACATAGTGACTACCATGAGAAGTGATCCACATATTTTTAGTAGTTCCACCTTAACATCAAGTATAAAATAGAAAGTATCATTCTGAGTCGTTGATTTCCTCAGCCGACCTCCAGTCACAACACTCACCACAGTGCTAGACTCGTGTGTCCATGAGACCTCCGGATGACCCCAACTCTATCAGACATATCCTAAGTTCACTAACACCTACTAGATGTTGGGTGCAAACATAGTTGTCACTAATTTCCATCTGCAGGATGGGATATTGTACCATCTGGGCCATCTTTGTGTTCCATCAAGCAAGTGAGCAAAGATTATTTGGGAATCCCACTACAGTCGAGTGGAAAGACACTGTGGCATGAAAAAGACAACGACAGTGTTGGAGAGACATTTCTACTAGCCAAAACTTCGATAGGATGTCACCAAGTATATCTAGTGTTTGACTGCCTACGCTATTGCAAAACCGACCATTAAGAAACAAGGCCTCTACACTCCTTTTCCGACTCTTGACAGGCCCTAGGAATCCATCTCAATGGACTACATGTTGGGCCTTCCATACACCAAGTGGATAAATTATTGTGTCTTTGTGGTTGTTGATCACTTTTCCAAAATGACAATTTTGGTCGCTTGCAAGAAGAGAATCACAATGAAGGCCACTGCCAAACTCTTCTTTGAATGAGTGTGTGTACACATTGGGATCTCACAAACCATTATCGCATATTGGGACAGTTGTTTCCTCCACACCTTTTTTTCTAGCCTCTAGTCACTGTTGGACATCAAGCTCACCATGTCCACTACTTTCCACCCCCAGACAGATGTCAAAATCAATGTGGTCAACCTGATGATGGTGCAAATCCTACGCATATACAATTCCAAGAACCCCCACACCTGGGATGATATTCTTCCCTATGTTCAACACATCTACAAGAGATCCATACATAGCTGAACTGACCACAACCCTTTTCAGGTGGGGTTGGGATTTCAACCATTGGGTCTAATGGATGTTGCACTACCACTTGCGGTCACCTGGGAATACACATTTCATGCTCCAACTGAAGCTAACAAATCCATCTCGTTCATTGAGAGGATCAAGCACATCTGCCAATGGGTTCATGATATTTTATAGAAGTCCAATGCCAAGTACAATCAACACCATGATCATCACCGGGTGCACACTAGGTGGGAGACAAATTTTGGTTGCACTTGTAGAAATAATGCCTTACAAGGCCTCATCGAAAACTGCATGAGCTCTGTTATGGATATTACACTATCAACAAGGTTGTGGGTAACAATTATTTTGAGCTCAACCTTCCCCCTTCCTTGGTTTACACCCAGTGTTCAATGTGAACCTCCTTTGACATTATTTTCCACCATTATTGGACACCTCAAAGATAACAAAACAGTTGACACCAATAGAGCTCAACCCTGATTGCATGGAACAAACATCCACCGATCATATCATGGACACATATGTCAAGGGAACTTGCTAGCACATCGAGCCTTATCGGGTTGTCAAAGCAGGGCAACTCCTCCATCAAGGAAAGTGGCTCACTCGGGGCCAAATTCACCAAAATTTTTCTCATCTCATAGGGAAATCAAGGAAATGGATACAATTTATTCCTAAGGAGGGAGGATTCATCGAGGAGGATCTTCGTGGCCACCCTCCTTGTCTAACTGGTTCAAAAAAGTCTTTTAGCAACTTATTATTTTTAGTAGTTTTTTAGGGTCCCAAACTTTTGGGGCCATTTTGAGGGCCTAAATTATATTTTTTTAAGATAGGGAACGTCAATGAAATCTATAGGCTCTTATTTATCCCCCTAAATTAAGATCCTCGTCAATACCTTTCCGACGAGCTATCGTTCACCCTAAATGGAGATCATATGAGAACATTATGTCCCCTTGAAATTGATGTACAAACCTACCCCAACCCACATGATTTTTGGAGCTTCATCTAGTAGGGTTAGATTTTTGAATGTATAGGGTTTTGAAATTCATGTTTATTGTAAAAATACCTTGAGAGCCTCATTGTACACATCTTCTTGTGAATGAGCATAGACGTCACATCTATTCTCAAAGATAAACTGCCACAATTCTAACAAGTTTTGTTTTCAGTCTACATTTTACATTTTTCATTATATTTCTTATTTAATAGAAGTCAAGTTTTATTGTATCTTTGTTATTTTTCATTGCCTCTATGTGTTAATATTATAAATCTATGGTTTCATTTGGTTCCTCTCATAAATCTCGATGAGTCCTATAGAAATATCTTTTGGTTTATCGTTGTTTAGTTCTACATACATATGGGGTCCTCTTTAGGTTGATTTTTGTTCTTTTGAGTTCTTCAACCATGTTGATTTGTTGTTGATTGTGATATGTACAAAACACATTCACGTCACTTATTTTACTTGTAAGAGATATTTTTTTTATATAAACAAAAATATATTTTTTTTTTTTACTATCTGTATGCACTTTTTCCAACAATTTTTTTTTAACTTCGGTTGTCAAGAGTTCACTTGTTCATTTTTACGTCCATAGGTGTCCCTCCTATTGGAATTCATGATCTAATCAACCTTTTAATTACAAATTCTAATCTTAGGGTCAACAATTAAAGCTGCTAGCATATTCTTTGTCTTACACTCAAATCAATGACTAAGATTTAATAACCATAATTTCCTTGTATTTATAAATGATTTTGTTAACATGTTTACTTTTTCACATTTATTATTTAGGATTAAGAAATTACTCAACCATATTTTCAATTGCCATGAATCATACTTATACTAATAAAACAAAGATTACTTAACTTTTAACATTTAACATTTTGAAATCATTTAATCACTTTTTACCTTTTTATTATTACATTTTCTATTTTTTTCTTACACATGAGTGTCGTTACATTTCACAACCTGCCATAGGTACACATGGTTGTCGTTACATTTCACAACTTGAGATGGGAGGAGTGGAAATAAGTAAATGTTACATTTCACAACTTGCTATGGGTACACATGGCTGTCGTTACATTTCACAACCTGCGATGGGAGGAGTGGAAATAAGTACATGGGATGGGTACACATGGTTGTTGTTACGTTTCAGAATCTGCGATGGGAGGAGTGGAAATAAGTAGATTTTAAATTTGAATACCTGACCAGCAATTACACTGTAAAACCTGGAAGAGTGAGGAGTATTTACATTTAAGTCACGTATGAAGTAATTAACTTGTGGTAACTTATGACAGGTAGAAATAAATGAAGTGTGAAATAAATGAAGTGTGAAGAGAATTCCATGACGTGACAAGAGGAGAGTCGGAACAAATGTGCCATACGACTCATGAGGAGATTAATATCAGTGAATAAGTTACATTTGCATTTGAATTTTTATGCTATTACACATCAAGCAAGGAGAAAGGAGATTAGGCATGTTTTATTAAATCGGCCCTTAGTTTGAATTTAACTTATAAATTTTTGTTCCACCTCAATTCGGTTTCACATTTTCACTGCATTTATATTTTATGATACGGCCTGAGCCTTTCAATTTATTCTGTAACTCTTTGTTCAAATGTTTGGATTATATAACGAAATTTCCTGTAATAGGTATGCCTCAATGAAATGGAATTTTGGCAGTCACTATTCATAGATTAATTGTACTACCGACTATAGATTCGGTAGTACAGTTAATCTATGAATCGTGACTGCCAAACTACCATTTCATTCAGGCATACACATTTTCATAGCACTGTTAATCATAATTTTAAATATATCATCGGTAGTTCAACTAATCTATGAATCGTGACTGCCAAACTACCATTTCATTCAGCATACCTATTCGGCTTCACATTTTCAGTGCATTGTTAATCACAATTTTAAATATATAATCGGTAGTTCAATTAATCTATGAGTCGTGACTGCCAAACTACCATTTCATTCGGGCATACCTATTCGGCTGCACATTAGTGCATTGTTAATCATAATTTTAAATATATCATCGGTAGGTCAATTAATCTATGAATGGTGGAATTAAACAATAGGAATCATCATACTGAATAGTTTTTTTTATGAATCATAATGCTAGACATTCATTCTTTCTCACGATTAGTGAAACCATATATGGATACAAAAATCGAATTGTCAATTGTCCCTGTCACTTCTTTTTAGATGGCCAAAAAGTATTGAAACCATATATCATATATGGATACAATATGTTTTATACATTTCACAAATATAAAAATATAAAAATTAGCCGCTAGGGTTCTTAATTTTAAAACTACTAGACACTCCATACGGATTATTCCATTGATTTTAAAATATTTTCCATTGATTTTAATTTCATTAATGTGAAATTAGGAGACAGTCCCTACCGATTATTCCAAGTGGTGAGAAATGTACCATTTTTGTTAACTTTTAAACTACGCCTATATAACTCTAATCAATAAATAAGATAATTTGAAACCAAATAATTTACATCAACAAATAGGATAATTTGGCATCTTATGATTAAATTCCTGTCATTTCAAGCTAATCTTCAAAAAGATGAATAAAAAGAACTTGGGCAAACGCGACTGAGACAGGAGGACGCGTTTTTGAACTTATGGAAAATAATTTGAGACGGGAATCGACGGATTTGAAGTTTTAGGTTACATTTTTATATTATAAATTGAATAATATTAGTTCCTTCAGGATTTCCGTGGGGTGGGCAATTTTTCATTATAAATATTATAGATTTCATGGTATTATTACATCGAAATTTTTTAAATCTATAATTTGAGGACACCTAAAAATGCAAGGGTAGTGGGAATTTTAACTGTGAATTTCGTCACTGTCATGAGGTTTGGTGGACGGACACCGGAGAATACATGGGTACCCTCCCTTTCCCAGGCCCCGACATCCCCTAATACTGCTATAGGTACGCTCTCCGTGCAGAGATGTTCGTAGCCTCCCTTTCCCAGGCCCCGGCATCCCTTAATACTACTATAGGTACGCTCCCGCTAATCAACTACCACCTCTTTCCTTCCGTCCGTGGGACAGTGATTCAGATCCTCTAGCGAGTCGATGCTTAATATTATTTGGATGAAATCCATGTACTCTTAATACCATTTATTTGAACAGTAGAGACCATGTATCATTTTAGAACCAATATCACAACCAAAATCTTAGATTCTTTTAATGTGTTTAAGAATCTAAGATTTTGGTATTATTATTATGTGGCATAGAATCTCTATTATATCTTTACTGTGTTTTCTTTTATTTACCGATACATCGAACAATCTGGAATTTTCCGGTATTTATTCGAATACAGACACCCATCGGAAACCCCACAAGCATGAACATGAGTACATCTAATCTGTCAAGCACACGACTACATCTAATCTAGCAAGCACCAGTTGGACGCTGCGATTTGAAACCTTGTCATTAATTTCAACCTACCTGGCGCAAGCATAAGTACATTCAGAATAATTATATTTATGAATATAGATTCGTATACATAAATTGAATAATATATAATTCGTAAACAAGCAAACTTTTCCATAATGTATTTACTGTACTTATTGAGTTAGAAATTTACTGTACTTATCGATTTAAATCCGTGTTAATACTTATTGAGTTAGAGATTCAAACAAAGAGATAATGTCAGAAAATGAAACAAGCAACCTTTTCCATTAAAAATGTATTTAATGTACTTATTGAGTTAGAAATTTACTGTATTCACTGTACTTATCTATATAAATCCGTGTTAATACTTATTGAGTTAGAGATTCAAACAAAGAGATAAAGTCAGAAAATGAAACAAGCAACCTTTTACTGTACTTATTAAAAATGGAAAAGGTTAAAAATGAAAGAGATTAAAAATGTATTTACTGTCCTTATTAAGTTAGAGATTTACTGTATTTATTGTAGTTATTTATATAAATCCGTGTTAATACTTATTGAGTTAGAGATTCAAACAAAGAGATAAAGTAAATTTTTAAGTATTTACAAGATCACAAATGGATTTCAATCGTCTGGTATTATACACATGTACTTATTTCGAATTTAGGAATGGAATTTGATCATGACGGGCTTACTTATTTCCAAACATTCTTTTTTCTTTGACAAACAATCCCACCCTCCCATACATAAATGGATAACTGAACACATTAGTGATAACTGAACATATTCAATAAATATTTTTTTTTTTTTCATGTTTTATTTTTATTAATCAATTAATTATAATATTTTAACAATTTATTAATGGATAAATCAAATAATAAATTACATTAATAATATTAATAAATTACATTAATAATATTTTTTATTAGATTACATAAATTAATTAATAAAATAATAAATTATATAAATTAATTAATAAATTACATTATAAAGCTATTTATTTAATAGATTTTATGATTTAAGACATTTCATTAATTTATTCATAGTATATAATTTAATTGTTTTAATTATTTATGTAATAATTTAAACAATAATCTATAATATATTTTTACTAATTAATTTATTTATATTCATACATTTCATTATATATTAATCTTTTAATATTTTTATTTATCAAATCATTATATAATACATTATAAATAGATTACATTTTTAAACTATTTATTACATTATATAAATTAATTAAAAAAGTAATAGAATATATAAATTAATTAATAAATTATATTATAAAGCTTTTTATTTAATACATTTAATGATTTAACACTTTAATGTATTTATTAATGTATACATTATTGTATACATTATTATTTTAGTATTTTTAATACTTTCATATTTTAGTAGTTTATTCATAGTATATAAATATATTAATTAATGAAATAATACTTTATTCAATAATATATAATGTATTTTTACTAATTAATTAATATTCATACATTGTATTATATATTAATTTTTTAATATTTTAATTTATAAATAAATAGTATAAATTAAGGATAATTTTTTTCTTGATATGTATTTAGAATTCTAGAAAATCAAATATGCCAAAGCACTTTACTTATTGTTAATTTTTTCTTCTTTACATCTTTTTGTTTTTTATTCATTTATCAACTTTTAAATTTTTAATGGCTTGAGAAACTATATTTTATAGCTATACAAATAGGATTTGCACAATAATCTTAGAGACTCCCTAGAACTGTTATGCAATCATATACATAAGGTTGATTTTTTCCAAATATATAAAGATAAAGTTTACTGGGATGTGTATTTTGAATCCTAGAAAATCAATTTAAACAAAAAAAAGCTATATTGCAAATTGGTCCTTATCACTATATTCGAGGTTTGTGCTAAGAGTTCTTTATGATATCATTAAAATTCCATTTGCGTGGTATTCACATAAGTCATAGAAATTCCATATAAGTGGTTGATGTTTGACATATACATAAGGATGATGTTTTCCCATATGTGGATTTTGAATCCCAAAAATTAATTTAAACAACAAAAATATAGATCCATGTTACAACTACATTAAAGCACATACACGTGGTATTCACATAAGTCATAGAAATTCCATATAAGTGGTTGATGTTTGACATATACATAAGGATGATGTTTTCCCATATGTGGATTTTGAATCCCAAAAATTAATTTAAACAACAAAAATATAGATCCATGTTACAACTACATTAAAGCACATACGATCAATAAATTAACCATATATGTATGCATTATTTTTCCCTTTCATTTTCAAATTACATCAATAAATTATCCATATATGTATGCATTATTTTTCCCTTTCCTTCCATTATATCTTCATACATAATGTTTTTACTATATGTAATGCTTTTGGTAGTCACATCATGCATTGATTATATGTTTTTTTTAAATTATTTGGGTTTTAAATATGCTTGATACATGTACATTCTTACATTTTATGCGTCTATTAATTTACTTCATATTTATCTCATTTATTTTATTTGTTTCTCAATATTTGTGCTTTTATTCATCGTTCTATTTATTGAAGGTTTCATATTTTAGATTTCATTAAATAATAGTTATATTTACTCTCTTCTTATTTTCTCACTATTAGGAAACTTCTTGATATCACTATGGATCCAACGGTGTGGAGTTGTTTTCCATTCCAGATTTTGGAGCTGATTATTTTTTGGCTCCCTTTTTCAGTATTGACAAGATTTAGAATTGTTTGTAAACACTAGAACAATATTTTACAAACCCGTTCATTCCTTTCTCAATGCCATCAAGTTTCCAACAATGAATTTGGTTTTTTGATTCGATTGCTCCTTGCCGATGAAATGTCTGACATATATTGGACACATTAATTAAGTCTAATGTCCCTAAAAAAACTTTTTTTTGTTGTTGTAAATTTAGGGAAACATTACATATGGTATCAGAGAAAAGGTTACAGCACTTGGACCTTGAACAGGGCGAAAATATTTACTTAGCACATATTTTTGTCTATGTAAAAATAACAAACCATTACTGTTACAAACAAAAAACTCTTTTTATGTTCTGTGTTAATCATGGCAGCCCAGGATGAAGCAGAAATCAGAGTTGAGGGAAATCCTGAGAAAATACCTCTTGAAGATTAGAGACAAAACAATGACGAAAGATCGCCGAGCAAATTTGTGAAAACAATGATAAATCTCATTGTTGATCTGCAGGTTTTGAAAGATGATAATGAGAAACTGGAAAATGCACAACAAGCACAATAGGAAATAAATGAAGTCCTGCTGCGAAGTATAGTGACAAAGAAAATCCCAAAGGATGATAACCAGGAAGAAGAGGTCAGTAAAGGGCCTCCAAGAATTTTGGTCCTGAAGAAGAAAAATGGGACAACTCATCTAAAGGTACACCTTCAGCTGAAGATAAAACAAAAGCAGGTAGAAAAATGAAACACGTAGATCACCTTGAGGGAGAGTTTAAGAAAATCAAACCATCGACCTTTGATGGGGAATCCAGAACAGGGGAGGAAGTTGAAGCATGGTTATTAGACATCAAGAAGTATTTCCAGATATACAACTATTCCAGCAATATGAAAGTCAGAATGGCCATCTATAATCTGAAAGGGAAAGACAACATATGGTGGAAAGACTTAAAGTTAGCCAAGGGTCTAAAAGAAAAACAGATGGAATGGTCGAACTTTAAGAAATAATTTAAGAAACAATACCTATCTGAAAACTACTATGAAAGAAAAAACAAAGAATTTTACGAGCTACAACTTGGTCAAATGGCTATGGAAGATCTAATAAACAAATTCCTATAATTACTAAGGTTCGTGCCTTATATCTAGGAGGACAATGTGAAAATCCAATGGTTCCTAATCTATCTACCACAGTCCTATAAGGAAGTAATCAAATTTGATAATCCCAAGTCCTTGAGTGAAGTATTCAGGAAAATTCGAATCTGTTACGACCAATACAAACAACAGACAGAATTTCCAAAGGCTTAGAAAGATAAGAAACATGATTGAATGAACCAGCGGAAGAAGGGATACGAGACAGCTCCTTATCAAAACGCGACAAAAAGTTTTCCAAGGAAAGTTTTTTACTCCAACAATCATAACACACAAGGAAGTGGTAAACCAGTAAACTCAGGAACAAAGAAGTTCGGGGACAACCCCCGTGAACCGTTAAAATGTTGGGAATGTGGAGAACCTCATTTAAGGAGGAATTTTCCATGTTTGACTTTAGCAGCCAGAACTACAATTCACAACTTGCAGGAAGCCTCTACGGTGGGAGATGTGGGCAGAAGCTTGCATCGGATAAATGCAACCTTGGATGGTCGAGAAGCTGAGAACCAATCCTCTATGGTGGAAATTGAAGGTAAAATCAATAACACTTGTATTTCTGTTTTAATTGACCCAGAATCTACATTGAGTTATATAAATCATGGTATAGTGGAGTCAAATAAACTTAGGAAAACAAGACATGCAAAATCTTGTTTGGTACAACTAGCAAAAGGAACGGAAAGAAAGTTAGTTGACTTTATTTATGATTATGAGTTCAGTTTAGATGGTCAAAACATAAAGACAAATATGAACATTGTATCGTTAGGGTCTTATTATGTAATTATCAGAATGGATTGGTTAGAAAGACATAAATCAGTGTTAGATTGTTATGAAAAATCACTCAAGTATAAAGATGAAAATGACGCTACTATGACAGTTCAAGGTATACAAAAACTAATCTCAGTTAGACAGATTTCAACAATGCAATTCAGGAAATACATGAGAAAGGGTTGTCAAGTTTATGCCATCGAAGTAACAGACTTGTTAGAAAAATAAGATAAACCTAACTTGGAGTATTTTACCATTTTGCATGATTTCCGAGATGTGTTTATGGATGAGATACATGAATTACCCCCAAGGAAGGAGATAGACATTTCTATCAACCTACTACATGGTTCAACCCCTATCTCTAAAGAACCTTACCAAATGAGTTTTCCGGAATCAAGAGAACTAAAAATTCAACTACAGGAATTATTGGACAAAGAATATATCAAACCGAGTGTTTCACCATGGGGAGCACGAGTCCTCTTTGTGAAAAAGAAGGATGAAACTTTGAGATTATGGATAAATTACAGACAATTAAACAAAATGATGATTAAGAACAAGTACCTCTTACCTAGGATAAATGATTTGTTCAATCAAGTAGGTGGGGAAAATATTTTATCGAAATTGGATTTATGATCTGGTTACCACCAGGTTAGGATAAAAGATGAGGACATAAGTAAAACAACTTTCTGATCAAGATATGGACATTACGAATTTGTTGTTATACCTTTTGGACTCACTAATGTGCCAACCACATTTATGTGTTTAATGAACAGTATTTTCAGCCATTACTTGGATAGGTTTGTGTTGGTATTTATTCATGACATTCTAGTATATTATGAAAAAGACGAAGAACACGAATATCACTTAAGGATAGTTCTGCAAACTTTAAGGAAGCACACACTATATGCTAAATTCGACAAGTGTGAATTTTATCAGAAGAAAATACAGTACCTAGGACATGTAATATCTGTAGAAGGCATTGCATTCGATCCTGAGAAAATAAGAGCCATCATGGAATGGCCGATTACTAAGGACGTAGCGAACTTCCGGTCATTCATGGGAATCATTGGATATTACCGCATATTTATAGAGGGATTTTACAAAATTGCATATCTTATCACATCGTTACAAAAGAAGGGAACCAAGTTTAACTGGTCACAAAAATTCCACGATAGTTTTAATAAGTTAAAGAAATTGCTAATGATTGTACCCATTTTAAAGGTAGTAGATCCGGACAAAGATTTCACCGTCTGTGTAGATGCGAGTAAAGAAGGACTAGGTGGTGTCCTAACTCAAGAAGGACACGTTATTTGTTATGAATCTCGAAAGCTAAAGGAACATGAATGAAACTACGTCACTCATGACTTAGAGTTGACAGTTGTAATACATGCCTTAAAGATGTGGTGGCATTACATAATGGGCAGAAAATTTCTATTATTGATGGATAACAAGGGTGTGAAATTTTTGATTAGTCAGTCAGACCTTACTGCAAGACAAGAAATGTTGCTAGCCTTCTTGAGCGAATTTGACTTTGAGGTAAGACATATCAAGGGTAAGGAAAACAAGGTGGTTGATGCCTTAAGTAGAAAAGTTCATGGGTTGTTTGAAATAAACATTAGCAAGGTAGAAAGTGATCTTGAATAGAGGATAAAGGCTGTAGGTAATAATGACAAAAATTACATTAAACTAGTGACAGAATTACAGAACACTATAGAAAATTCAGACAAAACAGATCTAAGTTTGGACAGAAATGGTCTACTAGGAGTTAAAAACATAATATACTTACCAGATTCGACAGAGTTAAAGTTAATAGTTTTGGATGAAGTGCACAAGAAACCCTTTTCTCGTCATCCAGGATACTAGAAAAAGATAATAACATTAAGAAAGTTATTCTATTGGCCTAATATGAAGGGCAAAACAACATAATACTTAGCTAAGTGTCAATATTGTCAGCAGGTAAAAGTGGAACACCAACATCTAGCCGGCTTGTTGCAGCCCTTACCTGTGCCAGAATGGAAATGGGAGACTATATCGCTAGACTTTATTACAAGTTTTCCTAGAACTCAAAAAAATAATGATTTAATTATGGTGGTAATCGATACACTTAGTAATTGTGCACACTTTATTCTTGTAAAGTCTAATTTTAAATCCATTAACATTGCTGAAATATTCATGAAATAAATTTTTAGACTACTTGGTATTCCAAAAATGGTGATTTCGAATAGAAACATAAGATTTACATATGATTTTTGGAAAGAATTGTTTGTAGGTTTAAATACTAACTTGAATTTCAGCACGAGTTATCATCAACAAACGGATCGGCAGACTGAATGAACAAACCAAATCGTAGAATATATGATCCACATGTATGTAAGAACAAAACAAAACAATTGGGAGGACTACCCGCACTTGGTAGAGTTTGCATACAACAATGGGTAACAAACTTCAGCTAAGATGAGCCCTTTCGAAGTATTGTACGGAAGAAAGTGTACGAATCTGATTAGCCGAGATAACCCATTTGACAAACTCATGGTAGTACCAGAGATGCTCCAGGAAATGGAGAGCACGGTAAGAAAAGTACAACATAACTTAAAAGAGGCGCAGGACAGACAGAAAAGTTATGGAGACCAAAAAAGAAGACACCTGGAATTTCAAGTGGGAAATCACATCTATTTAAAAGTCAAAGCCAAAAAAAGTTCACTAAAGGTAGGGAATTGTGCTAAGTTGGCACCCAGGTTTTGTGGCCCTTTTGAGATCTTAGCTTGAATTGGACCTGCAGCATGCCATCTTTCACTTCCTTCCAATCAAAAAATTCGTAATGTATTTCATGTTTCTTTGTTAAAGAATTATGTTCACGACCCTACTCATATGATCGATTGGAACTTGGTGCAGGTGGAACCAGAAGGAGAGTTCCAAGTGGAACCTCTGTGCATTCTGGATAAGAGAGAAATATCACCTCGAAACCGAGGTGTCGCCTGGGTAAAAGTGCAATGGAAGCACTTTAGCCCCGAGGAGGCCACTCGGGAGTTGGAAGGAGATTTACAGAAATCTCATCCAACCCTGTTCCAAGAAAATAATGAACACTGGGGACCGTGTTTTATTGAAGGGGGAAAGGATGTAACGTACCCAAAAATAAATTATTTTTAAGTCTGAAATTTCTTAGGAAATTATTTTCGTGTTTGGTAAATTCAAAATTGGAATTTTTTGCCATTTATGGAAATTTTGAATTTCGAATTTAGTTAGTTGGAATTAATGATTATGATTGTTGGGCATATATTTGATTTGACCCAGCTAACTAATTAACTATGACACTTGTATGAAACAAAATAATTTATATTTATTGCTAATGGGAAAATGGAACAGCCAGGTTAAAGTCATCTAACCATGACTCCATGAGTTGGGAACATGTTGGAACTACCTCAAGGCTGATTATTACAAGTGGAAAATCAAGAATTTGGCCATTGACAGCTCTTGGCAATTGTTAGGTAGCCAGAGAGGTAGTAGTGGGGGCCTAGAGGGCCCATAGGGATAATAGTGGAGGCCATTCAATGTAAGGTGGATTAGGTCCACTATATTATTAAATAAAGCCCACTATGGTAGTTATATATAATAAATGGGTAGTTAGATATAATAAATGTAGGAGGATTTCTTAGAAGGTTCTACTTCTAAAAGATTCCTCCTCTAGAATGTTATTAGGTGATGATAGAACTATATAAAGGGGTTCAAGCAATGTAATGGGACATGAAGAGAATTATTGTATTGTGAGTTGTATATGAATAGGAGGATGCCACCTCAAAGAGACAAGTGAATAGGAGATGATCCCTTCCATAATAGGATCCATTGTATGGTGTTACCCTACCTCAAGGGTTTGGTAATAATATAGTGTGGTTTCTTCTATATTGATATCTGAATATTTGTGGTATTTTTGTATGAAATTATTTGGTTCTTAACAAGTGGTATCAAAGCATTTTCCTTGGCAGACATTGTGGGCAAATAATTTTTATTTTTGCAGATTTTGTTTCAGAGAATAAAAAGGAGGGCCATGACATTCCAGAAAATTTCGGTATATTTTTGTTAAAAATTTGTAGAAATAGGTTGTATAACTGGGTTCCTCTCATAAAAACACCCAATTTAAAAAAAACAATCGTCTGAAAGAGAGTCCGGGAAGTCAAGATATTGAAGTTTTAAAATCTGCAATTTTTCAGGGTTTTTTCCACGGACGGCGACACGATTTTGTTTATTATTTATGTAGCAGTTGGAGGCCAAATTTCCAAAAAATATTACATATTTGAGTTCCTCTCACAATTTCACCCAATTTAAAAAAAAATCATCTGAAACAAAGTCTGGGAAGTGAAGTTATGAGCATTTTAAATTCAACAGTTTTTTAGGGTTTTTCCACAGAAAACCACGCTTTTCTGTCATAACTTATTGTTCTATTTTTTGGGTTTTTAATGATGGTTGCTAGACAAAAGAGTTCATAGGTTTATCATATGGATATTTCCTCTCAAAACCTCAAATAAATTCTACAAATTATTGAAGCATTCAAATCTTAATTGTATGACACATTGGAGCTAGATTGCATGACCTTGCAGATGGCATTAATGATAGTTTTCGTAGTATTCAAGATTTATTAGATAACATGCAGGAGAGATTTATTATGGAGGACATCAGGGATGAATACAATCAATAAATATATGCTTGGTATGGTTTTGAGACCGATTGTGATGATTGGTATATGGATAGTTGTTATTTCTGGGATGACAACCACTTTCATATTTTATTTGATGACTCTACTCCACCTTTTGTAGAGAGAATCAATGTGACAAATCGAGAGCCAATGATTATTACCAATGTCCATTTTGCATATTCTACAGTGGTATTATTCCTTTCAGATTATGCTATGACCCTTTTCCAGTATGTGGATAGATCTTCTTATTTAGATCCACATGACAGGTGTCAGTCTTTGGAGCATCATTTTGAGTTGGTTATTGGGTTCCAAAATATTCCACGGGGAGTTCAAATGAGATTTTGGACATGGGACCCAAGCTTACAGTGGTGTTTGGGCTACTTCAACATGGTGGCTTTCCTTTCTACATGGGACCTTGGTTCTCCAGTATTCTTCAGCATTATGGTCCATAATTATCCATGGGACCCTGGTATATGGTTGTACATCAAGCGTTGAGGACAACGCTTTCATAAGGGGGATGGAATGTTAGGTAGCTAGAGAGGTAGTAGTGGGGGCCCAGAGGGCCCATAGTGATAATAGTGGAGGCCATTCAATGTAAGGTGGACTAGGTCCACTATATTATTAAATAAGGCCCACTATGGTAGTTACATATAATAAATGAGTAGTTAGATATAATAAATGTAAGATGATTTCTTAGAATGTTCTACTTCTAGAAGATTCCTCCTCTATAATGTTATTAGGTGATGGTAGCATTATATAAAAGGGTTCAAGCAATGTAATGGGACATGAAGAGAATTATTGTATTGTGAGTTGTAGCTCAATAGGAGGATGCCCCCTTGAAGAGGCAAGTGAACAGGAGATGATCCCTTCCACAATAGGATCCATTGTATGGTGTTACCATACCTCAAGGGTTTGGTAATAATATAGTGTGGTTTAGTCTATCTTTATTTGTGGATATATTGTGTATTCAATATTTGTGGTGATTATATTTGTAGATCTATTCAGGTTCTTAACACAGATGGAGACAAAGATTGGTTGCATTTGTAGAAAGAACGAATTACAGGGCCTCATTGGAAGCTTCGTCCACTACATTATGGGACTTACACAATTACCAAGGTTGTGGGTGATAATTATTTTGAGATCAACCTCCCCCCCTACCTTGGCTTGCACCCTATGTTAAATGTGGACATACTTCGGCCTTATTTTCCACCATTATTGGACACCTAGGAGATAACAGAACAATTGAAACCAACATAGCTCAAGCCTCACTAATGGAACAAGAATCCAATTATTACATCGTGGACACACAATTTAAGGGCACTCGCTAGCAGAGGTTCCATCTTTATCAGGTTTTCAATGCAACGCAACTCCTGCACCGAGGCAATTTGCTCACCTGGAGCCAAATTCAATAGAACTTTCCTCATCTGATGCGGGAACTCTATGCAATGAAGACCCATTCTTCCTAAGGAGGGAGTATTGATCCAGGTGGATATCGGTGGCCACCCACCTTTTCTAATTGGATAAAAATAGTTTTCTCGCAATTTTGGCAATTTACTATTTTTAGTAGTTTTTAACTTCTCAGGCGAGTTTGAGGGCCTAAACGATGTTTTTTCACAAGCCAAAGCATAAAATATGGAAAAAGTATTTTATTTGTGCCCTTAAATTAATCTCCTCCTCAATACCTTTCCAACGAGCTATTGTGTGTCCTAACCGAAGATCGTATACAAAGGTTATCATCCAGGGAAGTTAATGTACTAACTTACCCCAATGGTTCCCACATGACTTTTGGCGCTTCATCTCCTAGGGTTAGGTTTTAAAATGACTACGGTTTTGGAATTATTATTTGTTATAAAAATTCCTTCAAAGCCTCATTGTACTCATATTATGGTGAATGATCATGCCTGACACATCTCTTCTAAGATATAATATACCACCATTCTAGCAAGCTTTTTTCCAGTCTGCATTTTACAGTTTCAACATATTTATTATTTAATAGAAGTCAAGTTTTATTGTATATCTATTATTTTTAATTGTGTCTCTATGTTAACATTATAAATATATGGTTTCATTTCGTTCCTCTCATAAATCCATATCAGTTGTATTAGAGTAGTCTTCTCCTTGTCGTTTGTTAATGCATGTCCTCAACGTGGTTAGCGTATAGAGATTTGGGTCTCAATCTTGTTTCTCTTGAGTAAAATTTCTCTCGCATGCCCAAGAAACCACCCATGGGGGGAGAAAATAAAGATGAAGGGACATGAGATCCTTTCAAAATGTTTCTCGTGGAAGCCCTTGAGCGACACGAGAACGAGATGATGGACAAATTCGCATAAATTCTTCGACGACTATCAAGAAGCAACGTATCCACCTCAAGTGGAAGTGCCATCCCCTTCAAGGTAAAAATCAATTTTAATCATCTTATATTTTAAGTTCAAATAGACGTGGATGTTGTAGATAAATGGTTAAACCTTCTAGAAGGGTATTGTTCTTCCCACAACTTTTCCGATATTTAAAATATTATATTTGCGCTCCTCAAGGCTGTCCCCCATGTGAAAAATTGGTGGGAGACTTTGTATGTGAAAAATGAAAAAGAAGGATCCACATTAATTGCAGTTTCACCCACTTGGGATTCCTTCAGGGATGATAGTAAGGAACAATAATACCCTGTTTGAAGTTATGATGACCTATATACAATATGGACCACACTGCGGCAAGAAAGAGACCAAAATGTCCCAAATTTCACCTATATCTTCCATACCTTGTGCACCAAGATGTATATCAAATATTATGAGCGACATTTGGTGCTCAAGTACCGTGACAGTATGCATACATACATATAGAGAGAAATGGATTTTTTGGCCACTCGTCCTTGGGAGCAGCCTATCAATATTTTGTCAAAATTGAGCAGAAGCTTAAACAAAAGACATGACAACATGGGTCTAGGAATCGCTCATAGCAGAAACAAGGCAAGGGAATATGTAACCCACAGAAAAAAAAAGACATAGAAAATATAGTAAACCTCATGAAAACCAGTCTAAGCTGTAAGAAAATAAGTATAATGGGAAGACGGAGAAAGATACTGGGAAGTGGTATGACTTCCATAAGAGCCCCTGACATAACATTGTTGATTGTAGCCCAAAGAAGTTACTAGTGGCTGAAGTAAAAGTATATCAATCATATGCGGGTTCTGACTCTGAGTCTGGATGAGAGAAGGGGAGACAAATCATTGATGCAGAACCCAGTTCCACAATTTCTACCACCAAGATCCAACCCGATGAACCAGATTATCCAAAAGAAGGAGAGCGCCTCTTTCATCATTGATATAGGTAGCTATAATAACCTCATCTCATCAGAGGTCATCAAGTGGCTGGCCCTACCTAGAAATCTGCACACGCAACCATACACCATCGGATGACTTCGTCAAAGAAGTGATCTTCAGGTCATCCAATAGTGTCGCTTGTCGTACGACATCAAGACATTCAAATATGAGTTATTGTGTGATGTTTCTCCGCTTGAAGTTTGTGATGTTCTTTTGGGTCAAACTTATTTATGGAAATTCCATGTTGTATATGAGTCTATGCCTCGCAATGTTATTATTACTTTGAACACAAAATTATACAGGATACCCGAGGTAGTTCCACCTAGTGTTATTTACTTGATCTCTGTTAAGAAATGCAGGAAGGTCATTTCTCAGACCCGGAAGTTTGTCTTATTCCTGATTCAGTCTCAAAGTGAGTGAAAGGTTGTAGCCACATCCATGGCCTCCACAACCGACCTCTACATGTAGTAGAAGCAAGTGGATAATGTTGTGGAAGAATAAAAAAACATCTTCTCATCACCTATTAGAGTACCTCTGGATTGTGAGGTCAAGCATCCCATTGAAATGACCCCTAATGCATAGCTACGAAATGGGCCATTCTATCGTCGCTCTGTGAAATAAAATGAGGAGATCAAGTGTTAGATCCAAGAACTTCTCCACAAGGGGCACATCCAAACCAACTCATTAATTTATGGAATCCCAATCCTGTTGGTGCATAAGAAATACAGGACCTTGAGACTCTGAATTAATTATTGAACCCCCAAAAAAATCACAGTGAGGAACCGATACCCGATTCCCTGAATCATTAATCTTCTTAATCAACTCAATGGGGACAAATACTTCGATAATATTGATCTGAATTCTGCCTACCATTAGGTCTCTAAAGAACATATAAATGTATGGAAAACTTCCTTTAAGTCAAAATAAGGTCTTTTTGAATGCCTGGTCATGCCATTTCGTTTGACGAATTCCCCAAAAACTTTCATGAGGTTGATGGATGATATCCTACAACCTTTCAAAAATTGTTTTGTGGTGGTGTATCTAGATGACATCCTCATCTACATCAAGACTTTGGTAGAACACTTGAACATATTCAGCAAGTTCTTCACAGTCCATGGATGTACAAGCTATATGTCAACTTGGAAAATTTCTCCTTCAACATGGACATGGTCCATGACCTAGGCTACATTGTTGATGCACATGGTGTACATGTTGATCCATCCAAGATCCAAGTCATCCGTGACTGGAAATCGCCAACCAATCTCACTAAGCTTCAAAGCTTCTTAGGCCTTTTCAATTTCTATCGAAGGTTTGTGATGGGATTCTCCCATATTGCATGGGCCCCCAGTCAAATAAATAGAGGTGGTGGTAAGTAAAAATTTATGTGGGGTCTGTCCCAACAAAAAGAATTCTATGATATGATGTAACACTTGTGTTCAAAACCAATGCTATCATTACCTGACCTGCAAAAACCCTTTGATATCGAGGAAGATGCTTCAGTATATGCTCCGAGAGCAATACTCACTCAACACAGCCACCCCGTGGCCTATCATAGTGAAACACTATCATATGTCATTCGTAAGTACCCCACTTATGACAAAGAAATGTACTCCATTGTGCAAGATTCCCATCAATGGAGGAATTAAATTCTAGGGAAGGAGACAGTCATCCACATTGGTCATAAGCCGCTACAGTACATGCAGACACAAGGTCAATTGTAGAATGAATTTCATCAGAAGTGTTCCACATTTTTCATTAGTGCCACCTCAACATCAAGTATAAAATAGTAAGTACCAACCAATTTGATGATTTCCTCAGCCACCCTCAAGTCATGAAACTCATCATAGTGCTAGATTCTTGTGGCCATGAGAGCTCTAGGTGACCCCACCTCTATGAGACATATATCGACTTCACCAACACCTTCCAGATGTTGGGCGCTAAACAATTGTCAATAATTTCCATATTCAGGACTCGATGTTGTGTCGTTTGGTCCATCTCTGCATTCCATCAAGTGAGCGAGTGAAGTTGATTTGGGAAGCCCACTAGAATCAAGTGGCAGCACACTTTTTCATGGAAAATACAGTGGCAGTGTTCCAGCGAAATTTATACTAGTTGAAAATTTGAAAGGATGTCAACAAGTATATCTGGTCCCGCATTCCCTATGTTATTGGAAAATTGGACATAAAGAAACAAGGGATGTACACTCCTCTTCCTACTCCTGACAAGGCCTGGGAATCCATCTCAGTGGGCTACATGTCA
Source organism: Picea engelmannii (assembly GCA_009831015.1). Taxonomy (NCBI): domain Eukaryota; kingdom Viridiplantae; phylum Streptophyta; class Pinopsida; order Pinales; family Pinaceae; genus Picea; species Picea engelmannii. Next base: position 292,516 of record ML779996.1, read on the forward strand.
GGCTTCCCTTTCACTAGGTGGGGAAATGACTATCTTTATATGGTTGTTGATCGCTTTTCCAAGATGGTGATTTCGGCCGCCTGGAAGAAGAGCATCACGATGGAGGACATTGCATAGATTTTCTTTGAACGAGTCTAGGTACAATTTGGCATCCCACAAACCACTATCTCATATTGGGACATTCAATTCCTCAACACATTTTGGTCGAGCCTCTGGACATTTCTAGACACCAAGATGACTAAGTCTACTGCCTTCCACCCCCATATGGATGGCCAGACCAAGGTCGTCAACCCGAGGATCGTGCACATCTTGCACATGTACAATTACAAGCACCCTCTCATGTAGGATGAGAGTCTTCCCTATTTTCATCACAGCCACAATAGAGCCATACATATCTCAACCGAACACGACCCCTTTCAGGTGGGGTTGGGATTTCAAGCATTGGGTCCCATGGATTTTAAACTACCCCTTGCGACAACCTAGGAAGACTCGACGCATGCTCCAACTATAGCTGAGAAAACCACCTAGTTCACTGATCAGATCCAACACATCCTCCAACAAGTTCAATATATTTTACAGAAGTCCAATGCCAAGTACAAACAATGCCATTATCAACACCGGGTGGCACACCAGTTTTGGGTGGGAGACAAAGTTTGGTTGCACTTGTAGAAAGAATGACTTACAGGGCCTCATCAGAATATTGTTCCACTATGTTATGGGCCTTACACCATTACCAAGGTTATGGATCAAAATTCTTTTGAGCTCAACTTGCCTTCCTACCTTGGATTTCACCCAGTTTTTAATGTGAACCTCCTTCAGCCTTATTTTCCACCATTATTGGACACCTTGGAGATAGAAGAACAATTGACACCAAAAAATCTCAACCCTGACTACATGGAACATGAATCCACTAATCATATCATCAACACATAGGTCAATGGTACTCACCAATAGAGGATCCATCTTTATCAGATTTTCAAAGCAAGGTAACTCCTGCACCAAGGCAAGTGGCTCACCCAGGGCTAAATTCAACAAAAATTTCCTCATCTGATGGGGGAACTCAATGCATTGGAAAGCATTTATTCATAGGCAAGGAGGATTGATCTAGGTGGATATTAGTGGCTAACCACCATTTCCAATTTTCTCAAAACCATTTTCTGGAAATTTTGACAATTTACTATTCTTAGCATTTTTTAACTTCTGTGGCTAGTTTGAGGGCCTAAACGATGTTTTTTCACGATCCAACACATCAATTATAGGAAAATAATTTGGATGGTCCTCTTAAATGATTTTCCTCGTCAATACCTTTCCAACGAGCTATCGTGCGCCCTAAATGGAGATCGTATGCAAGCGTTACGACCCCAGGAAGTTAATGTACAAACTTACCCCAACGGGGCCCACACGAATTTTGACGCTTCACTCCTAGGGTTAGGTTTTTAGATGTCTAGGGTTTTGGAATTCATATTTATTTTAAAAAGGATTTTATAACCTCATTTTACTCATATTCTTGCGAATGAGCGTAGCCGTCACATCTCTTCTGACAGATAAGTTGCCACCATTCTAGCACGCTTGTTTTCAGTGTGCATTTTATAGTTTTCAACATATTTATTATTTAATAGAAGTCAAGTTTTACTATATGTCTGTTATTGTTCACTCTGTCTCTATATTAACATTAGAAATATTTGGTTTCATTTCGTTCCACTCATAAATCTGGATCATCGAAGGTCAGAGGAAATAGAGAAAATGGAGAAATGTGGATCTGATGGAATATGGGAAAGAGAAGGTAGAATGATATGAGAGATGAAATATATTATGTGAAGAATTCTTGAAAATTGAATTAGTCAATTTTAGGAAGAGGGGACAAGACATGTTATAAATCATTCGTAGAGTAGGAGATTAAATAAGAGAGGAAGTAAGTGAAGAGTATGTGGAATAAGAAGATGCAATAAAGGAGTGCACCGAGAAGGGAGATGTTGGAATACTGAGAGTGGGGGTGAATCTGTATTATTACTTCTAATAATTTTTAACCACAATGTGTATTGTTTATTTTATGAGAGTATTACCAAAAAAATTCAATATGAGTAGTATACATAAGTTGTGAACAATAAGAAACCACACATAAACACAATAAAACAATGTTTTATGTGGAATGTAGGGACTTCAAATTAATTAAGCCCCCCCAAAAAATTATAATGTTTAAACAATAAGATTAATCAGCAAGCAATAAGCAATTTCATTCAGCATATAAGCAACATAAATTTGAATTTATGAACAACAATCTATAAATTTACATAATCATCACATAACTCAGCAAATTCATAAATAAAATACCTCTTCCTAATGCTAAACTCTCACTTATCTGGTTGTCCTCCCTGCTACCTTGCCCAGCCTACTATTTTGACCAAACCCTGCCCAAACCAACTAACCACCCAGCCATCTAGGAGCAACCTGTCCGGCTCCCTAGCTCCAGGATACCGTAAGGAATCCTGGCCCCCGTGCCAAAAACCCCCAGCAACCCGGTGCCCCTTGTGATGGTTCACCAAAACCCCAAAACCAAACTCCCAACAGCAGAAAAATATGCAAACCAGAAATGCAGTCCTCTCCTCCCCAAAATAATTCTTCCTCCCCAAATTTTCATAATCATCTCCCGTAGGACTCTTCCCCGTCATATCTCCCCCCATCCACCGACTCCCTATCCTCCATTAATTACCTTATCCTCCCCATTATTACCTTATCCCCTTTCCTTTATTATCTTATCCTTTCCTTTACTATCTTATCCTTTCATGTCATATGTAAAGTTTCATAATGATTAAATTAAAGTTATTAAGCCATTTAATTTATTACCCAAATCATTGAATGTGTTAAGTAATCAATCAATTAATTAATTAATCAATCAATCAATAGTTAAAAACAATTATTTAATAAAAAAATAATTAATTAATATTATTAATACTAATCATTGTTTAACTAAAACCATATTAGGGAAATTAATTATCTAATTAATTTTACATAATAATCCCTATGCATGTATTTAACTAGGGTTCTTACATACACCCACCCTTCAGGAAACTTCGTCTCGAAGTTAAGGTATCTCATGATACAAAGGAAAGGAAACATGGTTCACACATTGATAGCAATTAACCGACACTATTAGTAAGTAAGCCAAGAAAACTCATACATACTAGTGTACATGTACAAGAAATGCATGTTTAGCTAGTACATACAAGTCTTCTGCATGTACTAATAATCAATAACTATCACCCTTATAGTAATTTATGTATGCATCCAATCCAATCAACAAGACTAGTCTTTTATAAAAGATAATAAACCAATCAAATGTTTGCGAAATCCTTTAATTACAATTATCTAGGTCAACAATTTTATTTAGACAACTGTGATTTAGTTACGTAATTATGAATAATCATATATACACATTTTCTTTTTAGATAGGAAAAACAATAAATTCCACCATCAGACAAATCTCCATACTTTCTCAACTATTTCTACTCATCCTTCCTCCCTAACTTACTTACATCTTCATTCCTATCCTTCCTCTGTTGGAATATCTTGGAGCGTCAACTATATTGACCTAACTCCAAATAGAACCCGTAAGTGGAAGTGTCACTATCTTGACCAAGATTCCCTAGCAGGCAACAGACAGTCATCATCACACGTCTAGGGGAGTGTGAGCTAACATTGTCCTCCCATGACTTCAGGTTTCATAGGATACACGGTGGGAAATGTCTCCACCCCTCCTAATCGTAACTAGGGTCCACACCCTACAATAGAATATACAGTGGCACCATGTTGCTGGGAGTTTTGTCATCGTTTATTCGGTTTTGGGGAGTCTCATCACCTGAAATCCTGCACTGGTCCACATATCATAGAAATTCATCCAAACCAATATAATTTCACATACAAATATTCATACCATATTGTTTCTTGGCCAGTGGTCATGCCATCCACTTTCAACATTATTATTCCTTGGCTATTTCATAGCCCATAACCTACAGATTAGTCTATAACACAACTCATACATTTCTATGCATTATCATCATGAAATTGCATACAATCATCATTTCAATTCGGTATCCTTGTACCAACAACTTAACATCAAAGTTTTCAAGTTAGAAATAGATCTCATAATATCCCATAATTCAATGTCGACACCCATTCATAAAATTATCATTTACCAAATAGATTGCATCATATCCAACATCATTCTAATAGCATTTAAACCTGCATAGAATTCACATTCACACAATATGTCGCATAATATACATCATAAATAACATTGAAACATTCATAAAATTTACATTCACATAGTAGATCGCATTATATCCATCATCATCAATAAAATTTAAACATTCATAAAATTTACATTCTCACAATATATCGCATCATATCCATCATTATCCAAATATATTTAAACATTCATAAAGGTTCATACGTATTAAAAGTTTAAGTGTATCATTTAATAATTTCACTGTGAGTAGAAAATAAAAGTGTAGGCCTTAGGTAATCCTGGTTGTCTAAGTCAAAAGGTGGTGTTACATACACCCCACCTTCGAGAAACATATTCTCGAGGTGGTAAAAAAAGTGAGGGATAGTCTCCTCGTAGTGTCTCAGCGTCTTTCCAAGTAGCAGATCCTAGACTATACGTGTCCCATTGGAACTTAACTTGGTATACTAGATGGTTCCTGAGTTGTTAGACTCTATGGTCCAATATGCATAACGGTTCTACAGTGAGAGTTCCCACATCCGATACCTGCAATTCCTTCCAATTTAGTTTATGTGATTCATCAGCAACATAATGATGTAAAACAGATACATGAAAAACATTATGAGTTTTATGCAAGTGGGGTGGTAGTACGAGATGATAGGCAACAGGTCCAATTTTATCTTGGATTCTGAATGGTCCTATAAATCAAGGTGACAACTTTTTCCCCTTCCCGAATTGTATGATACTCTTATTAGGCCTGATACGAATGAAAACCTAGTTTCCCACTTCATAACTTTGGTTGGTCCTGTGTGAATCCACATAACTTTTTTGCCTATCCTGTGCTTCCTTTAGTCTCTTCCTAATCTGAATCACCTATTCCTCCATCTCTTGAATCAATTCTGGCCCAACTGTTACTCGATCTTCTAATCTATCCTAACTCAATGACGTTCTGCATGGCCTTCCATACAGAGCTTCGTAGGGTGGCATTCCAATGGAGCTATGAAAACTGTTATTGCAGGCAAACTCTACCAAGGGTAGGTACTTCTCCCAATGGGTTTGATTATCCATGACATACATCCTAAGCATGACTTGATTTACTCTCTCAATTTTCCCATCTGTTTCAGGATGATAAGTTATGCTTAAGTTCAACTGAGTCCCCAATGCTGACTGCAAACTTGTCCAAAACCTAGAAGTGAATTTGGATTCCCTATCTGAAATGATCTTCTTAGGTATCCTGTGCAAACAGATAACCTCACTTACAAACACACGTGCCAATTCAGTGACATCGTAAGTGTCTCTAACCGGAATAAAATGAGCACTCTTGGATAACTTATCCACTATCACAAGAATTGCATTGTGTCTATGAGATGTGAGCAACAAACCCACAAAAAAATCCATAGAGATGACTTCCCACTTGGGCATAGGAACATCATGTGGTTGTAGGAGGCCTGTCAGGTGATGGTGGTTGGCTTTCACTTGTTGACACTCTAGGCACTTGGTGACAAAATGGACTACATCGCGCTTCATGCCTACCCAGAAGAAAATATTCCTCATGTCTGTGTACATCTTCTTCACACCTGGATGCGCACAATAAAGTGCTCTATGGGCTTCCTTCAGTATGATGCTTCAAATATCCCCATTTTTAGGGACATACATCCTTCCTCGATATCTTAATAGTCCGTCTGCTTCTAGACTATATCCTTCATACTTTGGATCTAATTGCCTCCCACTCTGGAGGTTTGAAGTAACCACTAAATACCAAGTGTCTCCTTGGAGTTACATCAACACATGTTCCCTTAGATTGACCTTTAAAGGTACCAAGTAGAAGACATGTGGTCTCCTACTCAAGGCATCTGTGACCACATTTTCCTTTCCCTTGATGTATGAAATACCAAAATCATACTCACTCATAAACTCACTCCATTGCCTTTGCCTGGCATTCAGATCTCTTTGAGTGAAGAGATGTTTTAAACTTTGATGGTCCATTTTGAGCTCAAAGTTTTTCCCCACAAGATAGTGCCTCCAAAGTTTCAGAGATAGCATTACAGCTGCCAACTCTAAATCATGAGTCACGTATAGATCTTCGTGTTTCTTCAACTTCCTTGATGCATAAGCGATGACTCCTCCATCCTGCATTAGCATGACCCCGAACCCTTGCTTCGAGGCATCCGTGTAGACTGTGAAGTCCTTTTCCATATCCGACACTCGTAGAATTGGTGCACTAGTTAGTAACCTCTTAAGCTCAATGAATGCAGTATCACATTCTTCTATCCATTCATACCTGACCTCCTTTTGCTGCAAAGTGGTGATGGGTTTCGCTATTTTGGAGAATCCTTCCACAAATCTCCGATAATAACCTACTAGCCCCATGAAGCTTCTCACCTCATGGGCATTTTTCGGCACTCGCCACTCCATAATGGCCTTTACTTTTTCTGGGTCCACAGAGATTCCTTCACTGGAAATGATATGACCTATATAGTGGATATCTTTCTGGAAGAAGGAACACTTCGACAACTTCCCATACAATTTGTTCTCTCTAAGGCAGGACAACACTACTCGTAAGTGTTCCTCATGTTCTCTTTCGTTCTTGGAATAGATGAGGATGTCATCTAGAAAGACTTGTACAAAATGGTCTAAGTACTTCCGGAATACGTCATTCATGAGGCCCATGAATACTGTTGGTGCATTGGTCAATCCAAAAGGTACTATGACAAACTCGTAATGTCCAAACCGAGTTCGAAAGGCAATTTTTGGGATATCACTTTCCTTAATCCTTAACTGATGATACCCTGATCGTAAATTGATCTTTGAGAATACTGCTACTCCTTTCATCTGATTGAAGAGGTCATCTATTCGCGGCATTGGGCACCTATTTTTCACTATAGCACGATTCAAGTCCCTGTAATCTATACATAGTCGTAAGGAACCATCCTTCTTATTTACAAAAATTATTGGTGCACCCCAAGGTGAGACACTAGGCCTTATTAGCCCTAAGTCTAGTAACTCTTTCAACTGCATTTGCAACTCACAAAGTTCTGGTGCTGTCATTCGATATGGAGTCTTGGAAATTGGTTCTACACCAGGTTTGAGCTCAATGGTAAAATCAAGCTCCCTCTCAGGAGGTAACCCTGGTAACTCATTCAAAAAAACATCCTTAAATTCTGACAATACCGAGTACTGATCTAATGACGGTCCCTTCCTTTCATTCACTACTTCCACTACATATAGTCAACACCCTTGCCTCAAGCATCGCTTAACCTTCATAGTTGAGATAAAGCATAGAGACACCTTTCTCCGTACACCCTGGATCTCCACTGGCCTTCCTTCGTCGTCGACACAAAACACCCTTTTTGCGAAACAATCTACCAAAGCTCGATGAGCTTCTAACCAATCCATTCCAATGATTAGATTGTACGCCCCGAGAGAAGTTACGTATACCTTCAACCTAGTAGTACACACTCCCAGGTCTACTATACAATTATCAATGCTAGGTCCTACCGCTTGATTTTCCCCCGAAGCCATCTCGACTTGTTTAAAGTCATCGTGCTCGTAGGATGCCAACTCACTCTTTTCTAATGCATATGGTGAAATGAAACTATCTATAGTACTAGAATCAAATAAAATCTTAACGTTGATATGATTTAGTGTACTTGTTGACTCCACCATAGTGGATTGATGTTCGGCCTGGCGATTATTAACCGCTGCGTAAATCTGGTGGCTACTACTTGCTCTTCCCATCGTGGCCTTTCCTTCTCTATGCACAAATATTTATTGTAACTCTGGGCATTCATGTTGGTAATGGGGTCCTCCACATCCCCAACAGGTAACATGAGATTGAACCTGTGCACTATTCTGTGACTGCCTCTAAAACGAGTTCCTTCCCCTGGAACCCCTGCCCCTACTAGTTGTTCCTTGAGATGGTTGTGGACCTGCCTGTGTCGTTGGTGATGAACGCGATGCTGCACTCGTTGCCATTGAAATCCCTGCGGCTACTGTCCTTGGTGAGAATCTGTTACCATATGCAGGTGGCCTTGAGCCCCCTCCCCTGGGAAATGTCCTAGGGGCCTTCCCCACGAATCTAGGATGATGAGGAAAGGAAGGTCTTGTACCTCTAGTTAAGTTCATGTGTTCCTCTGCATTACGCACATTTTCCACAGCTTCCGCTACTAAAGAGTGTTTCCACATCCACACCATAGCTCTTGTCTTAGGGTTTAGCCCATAGATGAAGCATTATGCCTGTCGTTGGTCATTATCCATATAGGAAACATACTTGACCAATTCCATAAAACTAATCTCATATTCCTCTATGGTTCTGTTTCCCTGTACTAGAGCATGAAATGATCCTACCTGTTGTTCCTCATAGTAAGCTGGAAGATATTTCCTTAAGAACCTCTCCTCGAAACGTTTCCAAGATACGGTGTCCAGGGTAAGATGCAGTTGTCTTTCGAGGTTGCCCCAATAGTTCAAGGCGTTGTCTCTTAACTAAAAAATCGCTATCTTTTCCTTTGAGGTGGATGCATAGTCCCTTAAGGAAAAACACCTTGTCATGCCTTCCAACCATGCTTCTACGCGTTCACTGGTACAACCCCCGGCAAACTCTGAAAGTTTGATCTTCTGCAATTCTCTAGTGATGTATTTTGGTGGAGGTCCTCCCCCTGAATCCCTCGATGCTTCTAGATTATCAGTTCCATATGGTGGGGGTTCCACTTCTATCCCTGATGGTTGTCGCCCTTTTAAAGTCTCATTTATGGTCTCCAACGAGCGCAGTATGAGAGCTAGTTTAGGCAATGGTGGCGGCACTGGCAATGTTGGTGGTGCCTGTGATGATGGTCCTCTACCTTGATTCCCTCAAGTCCTAACCATCCTGTATGATTTAACCTGCATCAACCAAAGTTGTCAGGGTGAGTTCAAGGACGTTTCAAATTGGTGCTACTTAAACTAGAAAACAGGGTTAGGCGTAAGTTTTTCTTTACTTGTCTGTAAACAGACATTACTCTCTTTAGGGAATTGGCTAGGTTAGGGTTAAGCATCTAATCTTGATTTCTTCGCCTAAGAAAACTATTGACTCCTTTGCCTCATAGCTACACTAGCTTTGAGCCATTCTTGCGAGTTCCTCTAGCTTACCCTCCTAGCGCACATGAAGCCTCCTCCCGCTTATCTTGGTCTAAGTCTGTATACTTTGTGTTTACAACTAATTAAGGTGACTTCCAACCTAATGTTGATTAATTACTAAAAGCTAATAATCTAGACTAAATTTAATCAACAAAGCCTAAGTTTCAGTCGCCTTAATCAACGCATTTAGTTAATCCAGAAATTTTAATATTATCATTGGTATCCTACTTAAGTACCTAACTAATCACTTAGTTAATCCCTAATTTAATTAACTAGTTAAATTAATTAATCTTCCTAATTATTCACATTAACTAGTTGATTAGTTATCACTTGTATATATATTTAGATTTAAATATTATTGTTATTAAATAATTAATATTTAACCTAAATTAAACATTAATAATTTAAACCTTAATTAAATATAATAACAATATCTTTAATAAAATATCTTTTTTTTTAATCAAAATAACAATAAACTAAAATAATAATAAAAAAAATAGAATAAAGAAATTACATTACAATTAAAATAAAAAAAAAATAAAGAAAAATTAAAATAATAAATGAATAAAAATAAATAATAAAATAATACAAAAAAAATCTAGAGTTGAGCAGTGGGTCCTCGCATGAGGCCCACGTGCCCCCCTCTCCTCCGTTCTTATCCCCTAACCCTAAAACCCTACATGCCTCCTAACAAACCCTAAACTCCTCAACCCTAACGCTCCCTCACTACCGCCTCTCCACTCTACTCTCTCCCTCTGTTCTTGGTGCTGGTGCTAGTGTATTTTCAATGCTCTGGTGTCTCTAGAAAACTGATCCTGGACCTGTTGCTTTGTAGGCGTTGGCTTGTAATAGTTTTTTTTTGAAATAAATCCTTTGTGGGCTCGTCCCTTCGATGGTTTCGCGTTGGTATTTTCATTGGATTGTGATGTGTTGTGTACTGGTGTAGGTGCGTTGGCTTTGTGTTGTGTAACTTGCAAATCTTGGGTGCTTGGCACTGGGTGCCTTGTTTGAGTGATGACTTGCATACTGAGCAGCTTTGTTTCCCCCCCTGTGGAATCTATCCTTGGAGCATTGGCGTTTGGCGTTTGGGTGTTGGCTTGCATGTTTTTTTTTTTTTTTGGTTTATTAAGAAAAATTTTGCAATGCACGTGCATTATTGAGACGCGTAGTGAAGTGAGTAGCACCCTCGTAGGCTCCTCCTCGTGGCTTGATGGTTGGTCTACGTCCTGTGTTTATCTTACATAAATGGATGGTTTTGAAGGGAACACCGGTATCATTTAGATTGTTGCAACTAACAAGGATGATATACTTAATGCTGCTAACATCTTAGGTGTTTGGATCGTGGACGTGTAGTGCAACACTACCATGCCCTTGTGGGCTCTCCTTTTGGCTCTCTCATGGATTCTCAGTTTGGTTCCTTGTGTGGGCTATCTTGCAACTTGGCATCTGATGCGGCTTTGTGTGGAATGGTCGCGTGAGCTTGGTTTGAACGCAGACTTATGTTTCATGTGATTGCTAACCCGTGTGTTGTGTTGCAGGTTTTCATTTACTAATCGATGTTATTTTGTAGGTGTTGACTATGGTGGTGAGGACCATGATAGTTTCAGGGAAAAAAAAAAGAAACCCTTCAGATCCGCAAATCTGAGCACGGATAACTCCTTCACGGCACAAATTTTGCAACGAGGGTGTGTTTGGATGGAAAAGCGAGATTGCAGATCCGAAGCTGGTGAAATCCCGAGGAAAGAAATTGTATTCAATCAATCACAGGTTTAGTCATTCTTTATTCTTTATTCTTTATTCACAGGTTTAGTGTTGTTTATTCTATTTTCCTTGTTTGCCTGCGGCTCCTCCCCATGGCTTGGTGCATGGGTGTTCTATTTGGCGCGTAATGGATTTGATGTGTAGTGCAAAGCAATGCTTCTCCTCGACTCTTCCCTTGGCGGCTTGTGTAATGGTGTTTCTCCATAACTTTATCTCGACACTTGGTGCTTTGATGACTTGTAAAGCTGAATTAGAGATTTCTTTAAAAGCCAATGTATAATTTTTTCTTATTAAACTTCTTTTTACTTTAATATGTGTATATATTTTTTATCGCTTTAATTTTTTTTTTTTATTAAACTTCTTTTTACTTTAATATGTGTATATATTTTTGATCGGTCCATGTATCCTACACTCCCAGTGTCAGGAGAATTAGGCTTGTCTTTTTTTTATTAAAGTTGTACATAAGGATTACTTACGAGTCAATTTTTCTGTCTATATAGTTCTCAGAAATGCAATATTCAAATCAGGAACTTTGTCTTGCAATGTTCTATTTTCCAAGCCCGCTGCATGTCTTTTAGATTTCCTTATAGGTAAGGAGCTGCACCACATCCTTAATGCATCTTTCTTTGTCAATGTTTCCTTTTACTAAAATTGACAATTGTTATGCATCTATGTTTATCGAAACTTTATGACTCGAAACTTTTAAGTAGTGCTTTCTTCTACTTCCTTTATAGGACAACACATAAGAAGAATTATTTCAAATATTTGTCTCGTAGCCATTGTGCCTATTGAACAGTGGGATTGCCATAATTATTCTCAAAGTTTAAATTTTCTATTGTTAGAAGGTTTTTCAAAGGGGAAAATTAATAGAACATGTGCCTTTTGTTTCATGTGGCTGATATTTATTTTTGGGTATTGCTTGCAGTTTAGGTGGATCTGGAGCTTGGAGCTCAGATTTATACCTAATTAAAGGGTTTCAAGGTTGTTTCAATTTTTGGGTGGGGTTTGTTTAAATTTCTGGGTGGGTAGGTAGGCCCTTGGCTCCATATTTTGAACCAGGGGTCTGATACCATGTGTAGGGACTTCAAATTAATTAAGCCCCCAAAAAAATTCATAATGTTTAAACAATAAGATTAATTGGCAAGCAATAAGCAATTTCATTCAGCATATAAGTAGGATAAATTTGAATTTACGAACAACAATCTATAAATTTACATAATCATCACATAACTCAGCAAATTCATAAATAAAATACCTCTTCCTAATGCTAAACTCTCGCTTATCTCGTTGTCCTCCCTGCTGCCTTGCCCAGGCTGCTTCTTTGACTAAACCCTACCCAAACCGACTAACCATCCAGCCAGCTAGGAGCAGCCTATCCGGCTCCCTATCTCTATGATACCATAAGGAATCCTAGCCCCCGTGCCCAAAACCCCTAGCAACCTGGTGCCCCCTGCGATGGTTCACCAAAACATTAAAACCAAACTCCCAACACCAGAAAAATATGCAAACTAGAAATACAGTCTTCTCCTCCCCAAAATAATTCTTCCTCCCCAAATTTTCATAATCATCTTCTGTAGGACTCTTCCCTGTCATATCTCCACACATCCACCGACTCCCTATCCTCCATTAATTACCCTATCCTCCCAATTATTACCTCATCCCATTTCCGTTATTATCTTATCCTTTCCTGTCATACGTAAAGTTTCATAATGATTAAATTAAAGTTATTAAGCCATTTAATTTATTTCCCAAATCATTGAATGTGTTAAGTAATCAATCAATTAATTAATTAATCAATCAACAGTTATAAACAATTATTTAATAAATAAATAAATAATTAATATTATTAATACTAATCATTGTTTAACTAAAACCATATTAGGGCAATTAATTATCTAATTAATTTTACTTAATAATCCCTATGCATCTATTTAACCAGGGTTGTTACATGGAAACTCAACGAGGGACAAAACATCATAATTATTTTATTATATTGTCAAAATAAGTACAGTCATAGGAAGCACTAACTTCCTTGTTTTCTAGCTACAACTGCAAGGAGGCCACAAACCCCTAGTTTCTCAGGTCCCAACCTGAAGGAAGATAGAACTCCTTGATTCTATGGATCCAACCAGAAGGAGGCTACAAACCCCTATGTTCTTCGGCTACAACCACCTACCATTTCCTCATCCAACCACCCTGTAATATAAGTGCCAGATAACCGATACTGCCATTGTCACTCTGTCACTATCAATATGTCCATGTAAAACATGTCACTGTAAAACCTGTACCAACAACCTGTGACAACTTGTAACAACAAACTATAATAATAATATTCACAACTATATAGCTGAAACCATGTACAACTATGTTTTTCTAATCATGTTCCATACATATATAAATAGTTATAAAACAAGTGTGGTGAACCCTCACATCAACCAATCATCAAACCATCATTGTAATGCAAACTCAATCTGTACCAATAAATTCAACAATACACCTCACCAAATTCCCTCAAACATGTACCAAGAAATACAAGATATACCCCAACAATATGCCTAATAATGTACGCCAACTACAAAAAACAAATATACCAACATTGTACCTTTGTACATCTATCTCATACAATATGTATCATACAAACAATAGTCACTCCACAGAAAATACTCAATCTCCTATGACCATACCTCAAGCAATCACAAAAATACCAACTTCAATACAAGCATATAAAATACCTTTTTGGTATTGTAGATAACTTTGTTGTACGTACACACTGTCACACTTTTTGTAGCCTCACCTTATCCTCTTCAACCTAAACCACCTCTCAACCTTCACATATGAAATTTCCTTGTGTGATGAAAGGGGCTATATAGTGGTGCCTCATGTGGAAGGTTATAGGTGTCACGCAGGGATTCCTCATAGGAAATTTATTGTTTGACCTGCGGGGATGACCCTAATCAATATTTTTCATGATTTTCCCACTCTCTACTGCAACAGCAAAAAAATTTCGCCACTCTTCCTTCTCTACCTCGGACTTATGCAATTTCAGATGTATCAATGTGTACCTGCAATAAATCTTTCATAAGATATATATTCAATGTGCTCAATAGGTGTTAATGGGAGTTTCTTTCTCTCTTATTTATACTCTCCAAGCGCCTTCCTTTAGGACTTAACCCAATTTATCATTGCAACTTCTTTACCCATAATTAGTAAACTTGCCACTTCTTCTTGAAATTAATTTATTTTTAATTATTTTCTTATTTCAACAACTTTACCCATAATTAACTCATAGTTGCAACCACTTTGACTAGTAAACTTCTTGATGACTTTCTACGAGATTCTAGAATAATTGACTTCTTTCTTGACCTTCTAGGGAGTTCTAGGATATTCATGACGGTCCTCAAACTTAACAAAGACATATATCCTCAACCGTGAGGAACTATGTGATGTACTAGATATCATCATAAATGACACAGAGTGTACTATCCATCTATGATAGTCTTACCAACAAATTCATTGATCTTCATGTCTTTATTTCTCATACAAACTAGGGTCCCTTAACCATACCTATGGGGATACCATAATTTTCTACCGAGCACTTGCTTCATGGGTCGACATCAATGAAAACTAACCCAATATTTCATCAATCTCCCCCTTTGGCATTGATGGAAACACTATGCACTTTGATGAAACACTGATGGAATAACAATATGTTTTCTCATGCTTCCCCTGTGACCATCACTTCTCCTGGAATCATGCCTTTTTTCCTTGTCTTCATTTACATCCATGCCTCTGATTAATCTCTCCCCCTTTGACATCAATGGAAAAGGGTATCTTCCCTTTGGGGATGCTCCCTCTATCTAAACTTTCCTTTGGGCTGCTTCCCCTGCCTGAATTGTACTTTTAGATGCTTCCCTGTTTGAAGTATCCTTTGGGATGATCTCATTGTCTAAACTGTCATTTTTCTCATCACTGGTGCTTTCTCATGTAAATATATGACATATATGAAAAGATTTCAAAAATAACTATGTGGTAGAAATTATTCCAAATTTATGTCGAAGACACTCAAAAGATTCCCTTGGAAGTGGTTTGGTAAAGATATCTACAATCTGTTCTTTTGTCCCAACATACTCGACCTTGTTGTTCTTCTCTACAACTTGTTCTCGTAGAATGGGAAACTTGATCGGAATGTGTTTCATCTTAGAGTAAATCACTAGATTCTTTGAGATATTGATGGCACTGGTAATGTCACAAAATATTGGAATGGGCTCATTATATTCAACTTGTATATCCTTCAAGGTTTATTTCATCCATAGTACCTAGGTACAACATTTTGATGCTGCAATATACTATTCTTCTGTTGTATATAAGGATATTGATGATTGTTTCTTGCTTAACCAGAATACCAGACACTCACCTAAGTAAAAAGTTGCTCCACTTGTACTTCTTCTATTATCAATTCTACCTTCCCAATCTGCATATGTGTAGGCAATAAGAGATACATCATTCCATTTTGGATACCATAATCCAAATTCTTCTATACCTTTTAGATATATGAATATCCTCTTCACTGCTATAACATGTGATTCCTTCGGTGCTTCTTGAAACCTTGCAACCTATCCAAATTCCTGCATCACATCCACTCTAAAATATGTCACATAGATTGAACTGCCAATTATCGATCTGTACTATCTCGGGTTCACATCCTTTGAATCATCATCCTTACTTAACTTGTAGTTGGTATGCATAGAAGTATTCACTGGTTTGCAATCTTCCATTCAAAACCTTTTTATCATTTCTCTGATATACTTAGTCTGAGAGATGAAGATACTTGTGTTTCTATGACATATCAATAGTCCCAAAAAGAAGAACAACTCTCCATGTAATGAAATTTCAAACTCATTCTACATATCTTTGGAAAATTTATGACTCATCTTGTCATCATCACTTCCAAAAATAATAGCATGAACATAAACTTCAATTAACATGATACTATCTTGTTTTACCTTTATGTAGATACCGTTATCTGCATTTCCTTTCCTAAACCATTGTTGATGTAAGTATTTGTCCAGTATTGAATACCATTCTCTAGGGGCTTGTTTGAGACTATATAGGACCTTCTTCAACCTACAAACAAAATCTTCCTTCTCTGACAACTGAAATCCTTCAGGTTGCTCGATTTATACTTCTTGCTCAAGATTTATGTTTAGGAATGTTTATTTCACGTCCATTTGATAAATGCTAATATTCTTAGAACATGCATAATCTAGGATAAATATGATTCCTTCCATTCTAGAAATTGTGGAAAAGGTCTCTTCAAAGTCTATACCTTCGACCTGAGCATATCCTTTACATACCAACCTTTCTTTGTTCTTGGTAACTTGTCCATCCTCGTTGAATTTGTTTCTGAAGACCCACTTTGTACCGATTAAATTCTTGTTCTTTGGCCTTGGAACTAGTTTCCAAGTGTAATTATTTTATATCTAATCGGATTCTTCATCCATAACTTTGATCCAAAATTCACCCTTGTTGGATTCTTCAAAACTGATTGACTAAAATGTGGATAGCAGTGCTAGGTGTTGTTGTTCTGGTGAACATATTAGTCTTCTAGTTTGAACTCTTGCAGCTTTACTTCCAATGATCTGTTTTGATGGATGATCCTTCTTCACTCATCTGCTAGGTGTATTTGGAAGCACCTGAAGATATTGCTACTCTTTCTCTACTTCTGACTGCTCTTCATCTTCCTCTTCTGCTTCTTCTTCTTTTAAATCTTCTTCATTATTTTGTTCCATTTAATATTTTCTTTCTTATTTAAGATTTCATCCATTTGTCGTCACATTGATGCTTTCCACTATTATGTTGAGTCTCATATTGAAGCATTTGTATGGTTTCCATTTTCTCGATTACCCAATGAATATGCCTTTATCAACTTGAGAATCAAATTTTCCAATCTTGTTGGATTCCCTTTTTATGTAGGATTTTCTTCCAAATACTCTGAAGTGATTCACATTCTATTGTATTCCTTTCCAAAATTCATATGGAGTCTTATCACTATTATTTCTAAGAATTCCTTTGTTCTGAATGTGGACTGTTATATGCACGACTTGCACTCAAAATATGTCTGTCAACTTGGAATCCATTAACACGGTTCTGGCCATTTCCTATACTATTATGTTCTTCCTTTCGACCACTCCATTTTGTTGAGGTGTCTTGGCTACTGATAAGTTCCTCTTTATCACATGCTCACTATAGAATTCCATCAACTATTTTGATATAAACTCTCCTCCATTGTCTGATATCAAACACTTGATTTTAAACTTTTTCTCATTTTCAACCATCTCTTTATATGTCTTGAAGTTCTTGAATGCCTCTGACTTCTTCTTGAGAAATAAAGTTGCAGTCAATCTTGCGCAATCATCAACTAGTCGCATGAATTAATTTTCACCTTTCAATACCTTTGTTCTTTTCAATTTGAATAGATCGATATGTACAATGTCTAGTGGATTTGTTGTGGAGTATTCCTTTGACTTGAACTTTCTCTTGGTATGTTTTCTCTGAATACAATGCTTCCATAGAATTCTTCTTGGCTTTGAGATCTCAGGAATTTCTCTCACTGCTTCCCTTTTTCCGACCTTGAAAATATTATCAAAATTTATGCCACCCATTCTTCTATGCCAGAGCCAGCTTTCATCTTCCTTTCCTAAGAAATATTTTTCTTTTATAATTTCATTTAGTACATATATGTTGCTTGGATTTCTTACAGTTGTAGCCACCAATTTTTCTGACCCTTCTTTCATTGCTTCACATTTCTTAGAATCAAGAACAAGTCTGTGTCCTTGATCACATATTTGACTTACACTTAGTATATTGTGTTTCATGTCTTCGACTAGTTGAATTTTTTTTACTTTGGCATCCTTGCTTCCAAACTTAACTATCTCTTTTCCTATAATTTTGGCCTAGTTGTCATTCCCAAATGAAACTTATCAATCTCTTTCCTTCTTCAAGGTTATAAACTTGTCCATTTCACCTATCATATTCTTTGAGCAACCACTACCAACATACCATCCACGTCTCTTGTGTTTAGGTTGTAGAGAAAGCATGCATTCTTAAGTGTTTTAATCCTTATTTCTTATCTATATCCTTTGAGGTTCCTGTATGTGACTGTTGATATTTTTTTTTTATTCTCTAGGAGGAATAGTCAATCTATAATATTTTTCCATATGTCCAAAGTTGTTACAGTTGTAACATTCTACTTGAGTGCTCAAAAATTCAAATCTATTGTAGCTTCTGCTCTCTACTTCATGAGATCTTATTGAATAGTAATTTCTTGTGTATCCTTCATAGTTATTCATGTTATTGGTATTGGCTCTACAACCCACAACTTTATGTCCAAAATTAATATATGAATAGAATAAACCAAGAAAAATAGTCTGATACTTGGGGGTGGAAGATCTTCTAAATGGTGCTTCTCTTTTGAATCCTTCTTCTCAATGTCTCTCTATTGTTGGATGTTGTTGATTATGAAATATGAATCTTCTAGATGGCGCAATATATTTGTAATCCTATTCTTGGTTCCTCTTTCCTTCTTCCTTCTTAGAAGAGCCTCTGACTATTTATTCATAGCTTAGATGTTATGTTGTCTTAGAATTTGAGCGTTTCTCCATCTGGTTATATCCTAGTCCAGATTTTTCATGGTATGGATTATGACTACTAATAATTGCATTGAATACTTTGGTGTTGTTTTGTTGCATTTCCTTCTTCTGAAGATATTTTCTTAAAGTGACTACCTATGTGTCCAAGCCTTCAATGATCATGTCTCTTTCTTTTAATTGTACTCTAAATTTTCTTGTCTTGTTCTACTTGTATTTTTAGCTTCGTGATCATCTTCTTGATTTATTTGGATTTCTGAGATTGTTGTTTTTTCTTTAGTTCTTCCGGGAGTGACTTGTTTTTCTTCTTTTCCCTCTTTAGAGCTTCTATGGAATACATGAATCCTTCCCTGTAATCAACTTCTACCTCATCATATTCTACTACGAAGCCTTCTTTGTATGAGTCTTCTACTTCCATGAATAGTACCCTTTATGTATCACTGTCACAAACTTCATCTTCGTTTGATGAGGAACTGCCTTCCTTAGTGCAAAGACTTTTCTTAAAAAAAATATTATTATTTCTTCTACCATTTTGGATTTGTTTTTTCTTTTTAGATTCATCTTCTTCATTACCTTCATTTTTCTTGTAGGGACATTTATTATCAAAATGACCAACACCATGACAATTAAAAAATTTTGATGGAAGAATAACTTTGTATTTGTGGGTTTGTTTTTTAGCCTTCTGATGAAGTTAGCCACCTTTTCATATTTCTATGAATCATGTAGGGACCAGATTTAATTAAGTCTAATAAAATCCATAAATTGAAACATATAAGATTACTTCTAGGCAGAAAGGCTAAGTAATTTCTTTCATTCAGCATATAAGCAGGTTAAATTAATTAATGAACAACAATCTAGTGAATCACATAATAGAATAAGAATTACATAACAAAATAAAAATACATTTGCCTGATGCTAATTCCCGCTGATCTGGTTGTCCTTTCCCTGCTACTTTGCCCAGCCTGATGCACTGACCAAACTCTACCCAAAAATCGACCAACCACCCAGCCAGCTAGGAGAATCTTATCCATCTCCCTATCTCCAGGATACCGAAAGGAATCCTGGACCCTGTGCCCAAAACCCCCTGCAACCTGATGCCCCCTACAATGGTTGACCAAAACTCCAGAACCCAACTCCTCAACAAAAAAAAACCAAAAGATGTCCAACAAAAATACATAACTCAGAAATACAGACCTCCTCCCCCTATGCTCCTTCCCTCAATTTTCATAATCCTCCCTCTCCCGTAGGACTCTTCTCCATCATATCTCCCCCTTCACCGACTTTCCTCCCCTCCATTAATTACCTTATCCCCTCCTTTATTACCTTATCCCATCGTTTATTATCTTATCCTTAACCTGTCATACGTAAAGTTTCATAAGAATTAAATTAAAGTTATTAAGCCCCTTAATTTATTACCCAAATCATTGAATGTGTTATGTAATTAATTAATTAATTAATTAATCAATCAAAAGTTATAATCAATTAATTAATAATTAATTAATTAATTAATATTATTAATACTAATCATTGTTTAACTAAAATCATATTAGGAAAATTAATTATCTAATTAATTTTACTTAATAATCCCTATGCATCTATTTAACCAGGGTTGTTACATACACCCACCCTTCAGGAAACTTCGTCCTAAAGTTAAGGTATCTCATGATACAAAGGAAAAGAGACATGGTTCACACATTCATGACAATTAACCGACACTATTAGGAAGTAAGCCAAGAAAACTCATACATACTAGTGTACATGTACAAGAAATGCATGTGTAGCTAGTACATACAAGTCTCATGCATGTACTCATAATCAATAACTATCACCCTTATAGTATTTTATGTATGCTTCCAATCCAATCAACAAGACAATTCTTTTATAAAATAAAATAAACCAATCAAATGTTTGCGAAATTATTTAATTACAATTATCTAGTTCAACAATTTTATTTGGACAATTGCGGTTTAGTTACGTAATTATGAATATTCATATATACACATTTTATTTTTAGAAGGGAAAAACAATAAATTCCACCATAAGACAAATCTCCATACTTTCTCAACTATTTCTACTCATCCTTCCTCCCTAACTTACTTCCATCTCCATTCCTATCCTTCTTCTGCTGGACTATCTTGGAGCATCAACTATATTGACCTAACTCCAAATAGAACCCATAAGCGGAAGTGTCACTATCTCAACAAAGCTTCCCCAGCAGGCAACTGACATTCATCATCACACGTCTAGGGGAGCGTGAGCTAACACCGTCCTCCCATGACTTCAGGTTTTGAAGGATACACGGTGGGAAATGCCTCCACCCCTCCTAATCATAACTAGGGTCCACACCATACAATGGAATATACAGTGGCACTGTGTTGCTGGGAGTTTTGTCATCGCTTATTCGGTTTTGGGCAGTCTCATCGCTGCAATCCTGCACTGGTCCACATATCATAGCAATGCATCCAAACCAATATAATTTCACATACAATATTCATACCATAATGTTTCTCGGCTAGTGGTCATGACATCCACTTTCACCATCATTATCCCTTGGCTATTTCATAGCCCATAACCTGTAGATTAGTCTATAACATAAACTCATACATTTCTATGCATTATCATCATGTAATTGCATACAATCATCATTTCAATTCGGTATCCGTGTACCAACAACTTAACATCAAAGTTTTCAAGTTAGAAATAGATCTCATAATATCCCATAATTCAATTTCGACACCCATTCATAAAAATATCATTTACCAAATAGATTGCATCATATCCCATCATCATTCTAATAGCATTTAAACCTTCATAAGATTTACATTCACATAGTAGATTGCATCATATCCATCATCATCAATAACATTTAAACATTCATAAAATTTACATTCACATAGTAGATCGCATCATATCCATCATTATTCGAATATATTTAAACATTCATAAAATTTACATTCACATAGTAGACCGCATCATGTCCATCATTATCCAAATATATTTAAACATTCATAAAATTTACATTCACATAGTAGATCACATTATATCCATCATTATCCAAATATATTTAAACATTCATAAAGGTTCATACATCTTAAAAGTTTAAGTGTATCATTTAATAGTTTCACTGTAAATAGAAAATATAAGTGTAGGCCTCAGGTAATCTTGGCTGTCTAAGTCAAAAGGTGGTGTTACATACACCCAACCTTTGAGAAACATATTCTCGAGGTGGTCAAAAAAGTGAGGGATAGTCTCATCGTGGTGTCTCGGCATCTTCCCAAGTAGCAGATTCTGGACTATACTTGTCCCATTGGACCTTAACTTGGTCTACCAGACGGTTCCTAAGCTGTCGAACTCTATGATCCAATATGTGTAATGATTCTACCATGAGGATTCCCATGTCCGATACCTACAATTCCTTCCAATTTAGTTTATGTGATTCATCAACAACATAATGACGTAAAACAAATACATGAAAAACATTATGAGTTTTATGCAAGTGGGGTGGTAGTACGAGACGATATGCAATGGGTCCAATTTTCTCTTGGATTCTGAACGGTCCTATAAATTGAGGTGACAACTTTGTCCCCTTCCTGAACCGTATGGTACTCTTATTAGGCCTGATACGAATGAAAACCTGGTCTCCCACTTCATAACTTTGGTCAGTCCTGTATGCCTCCGCATAACTTTTCTGCCTATCATGTGCTTCCTTTAGTCTCTGCCTGATCTGAATCACTTGTTCCTCCATCTCTTGAATAAATTCTGGCCCAACTGTTACTCAGTCCTCTAATCTAACCCAACTCAATGGTTCTCTGCATGGAATTCCATACAGAGCTTCATAGGGTGGCATTCCGATGGAGCTATGAAAACTATTATTCTAGGCAAACTCTACCAAAGTTAGGTACTTCTCCCACTCAGTTTGATTATCAATGACATACATCCTGAGCATGTCTTCCATGACTTGATTTACTCTCTCAGTTTTCCCATCTGTTTTAGGATGATAAGTTGTGCTTAAGTTCAACTGAGTCCCCAATGCTCACTACAAACTTGTCCAAAACCTAGAAGTAAATCTAGAGTCCCTATCTGAAATGATATTCTTAGGTATCCCGTGCAAATGGATAACCTCACTTACAAACACACGTGCCACATCAGTGACATCGTAAGTGTCTCTAACCGAAATAAAATGACCACTCTTGGTTAACTTATCAACTATCACAAGAATGGCATTGTGTCTATGAGATGTGAGCGGTAACCTTACAACAAAATCCATAGAGATGACTTCCCACTTGGACATAGGAACATCATGTGGTGCAGGAGGCCTGTCGGGTGATGGTGGTCGGCTTTCACTTGTTGAAACTCTAGGCACTTGGTGATGAAATGGACTATATCCCACTTCATGCCTACCCAGAAGAAAAACTTCCTCATGTCTGCGTACATCTTCTTCACACCCGGATGCGCACAATAAAGTGCTCTCTGGGATTCCTTCAGTATGATTCTTTGAATATCCCCATTTTCAGGGATGTACATCCTTCCTCGATATCTTAATAGTCCATCTACTTCCAAACTATATCCTTCATACTTTGGATCTAATTGCCTCCCACTCTGGAGGTTTGAAGTAACTTTTAAATACCAAATGTCTCCTTGGAGTTGCGTCAACACACGTTCCCTCAGATTGACCTTTAAGGGTACGAAGGAGAAGACACATGGTCTCCTACTCAAGGCATCTTCGACGACATTTTCCTTTCCCTTGATGTATGAAATACCAAAATCGTACTCACTCATAAACTCACTCCATCGTATTTTCCTGGGATTCATATCCCTTTCAGTGAAGAGGTGTTTTAAACTTTGATGGTCCATTTTGACCTCAAAGTTTCACCCCACAAGATAGTGCCTCAAAGTTTCAGAGATAGCATTACAGCTACCAACTCTAAATCATGAGTTGCGTNCTGGGATTCATATCCCTTTCAGTGAAGAGGTGTTTTAAACTTTGATGGTCCATTTTGACCTCAAAGTTTCACCCCACAAGATAGTGCCTCAAAGTTTCAGAGATAGCATTACAGCTACCAACTCTAAATCATGAGTTGCGTATAGCTCTTCATGTTTCTTCAACTTCCTTGATGCATAAGCTATCACTCCTCCATCCTACATTAGCACGGCCCCCAACCCTTGCTTCGAGGCATTCGTGTAGACTGTGAAGTCCTTTTTCATATCCAGCGCTTATAGAATTGGCGCACTAGTTGGTAACCTCTTAAGCTTAATGAATGCACTATCACATTCTTCTGTCCATTCATACCTAACCCCGTTGCACTGAAAAGTGGTGATGGGTTTCGCTATTTTGGAGAACGCCTCCACAAATCTCCGATAATAACCTGCTAGCCCCATGAAGCTTCTCATCTCATGGGAATTTTTCGGCATTGGCCACTCCATAATGGTCTTTACCTTTTCTGGGTCCATAGATATTCCTTCGCCAGAAATGATATGACCTAAATAGTGGATCTCTTTCTGGAAGAAGGAACACTTCGACAACTTCCCATACCATTTGTTCTGTCTAAGGTAGGACAACACTACTCGTAAGTGTTCCTCATGTTCTCTCTCATTTTTGGAATAGATGAGGATGTCATCTAGAAAGACTTGTACCAAATGGTCTAAGTACTTTCAGAATATGTCCTGCATGAGGCTCATGAATACTGCTAGCGCATTGGTCAATCCGAAAGGTACTATGAAAAACTCATAATGTCCAAACTGAGTTTGAAAGGCAGTTTTTGGGATATCACCTTGCTTAATCCTTAACTGATGATACCCTCATCACAAATCGATCTTTGCAAATACCACTGCTACTTTCATCTGATCGAAGAGATCATCTATTCGCAACATTGGGTACTTATTTTTTACTGTAGCATGATTCAAGTCCCTGTAATCTATATAGAGTCGTAAGGATCCATCCTTATTCTTTACAAAAATTACTGGTGCACCCCAAGGTGAGACACTAGGCCTTATTATCCCTAAGTCCAGTAACTCTTTCAACTGCATTTGCAATTCACAAAGTTCCGGCGCTGTCATCCGATACGAAGTCTTGGATATTGGTTCTACACCAGGTTTTAGCTCAATAGTAAAATCAAGCTCCCTCTCAGGAGGTAACCCTGGTAACTCGTTTAGAAAAACATCATTAAATTATGACAATACTGGGTACTGATATAATGAGGGTCCCTTCCTTTCATTCACTGCTTCCACTACATATAGTCAACACCCTTGCCTCAAGCATCGCTTAACCTTGATAGTTGAGATAAAGTGTAATGACACCCTTCTTCGTACACCTTGGATATCCATTGGCATTCCTTCATCGTCTACACAGTGCACCCTTTTTGCGAAGCAATCCACCAAAGCTCGATGAGATTCTAACCAATCCATTCAAATGATTAGGTCATATGCCCTGAGTGCAGTGATGTATACCTTCAACCTGGTTGTACACACTCCTAGGTCTACTATACAATTATCGACGCTAGGTCCTACCACTTGTTTTCCCCCTGAAGCCATCTCGACTTGTTCAAAGTCATTGTTCTCGTAGGCTACCAACCCACTCTTTTCTAATGCAGATGGTGAAATGAAACTATCTGTCGCACTAGAATCAAATAAATCTTAACATTGATATTATTTAGCATACCTGATGACTCCACCACTGTGGATTGATGTTCAACGTGGCGATTATTAACTACTGTGTAAATCTGGTGGTTGTTACTTGCTCTTCCCATTGAGGCCTTTCCTTCTCTATGCACAAATATTGATTTCAACTTTGGGAAGTCACGTTGGTAATGGGGTCCTCCACATCCCCAACAGGTAACACGAGATTGAACCTGCGCACTATTATGTGACTGTCTCTGAAATGAGTTCCTTCTCCTGGAACCCCTACCCATACTAGTTGCTCCCTGAGATGGTCGTGGACCTGTCTGCATCATTGGTGATGAACGAGATGCTGCACTTGTTTCCATTGAAATACCTATGGCTGCTATCCTTGGTGTGACTTTGTTACCATATGGAGGTGGCCTTGAGCCTCCTCCACTGCGAAATGTCCTAGGGTTCTTCCCTATGAATCCAGGACGATGCGGAAAGGAAGGTCTTATACCTCCAGTTAAGTTCATGTGTTCCTCTGCATAATGCGCATTTTCCATAGCTTCTACTATTGAAGACGGTTTCCACATCCTCACCATAGCCCTTATCTTAGGGTTTAGCCCATAGGTGAAGTGTTCCACCTGTCGATGGTCATTATCCATATATGAAACATACTTGACCAATTCCATAAACCTAATATCATATTCCTCTATGGTCTTGTTTCTCTGTACTAAGGCATGAAACACTCCTACCTATTGTTCCTCATAGTAAGATGGCAGATATTTCCTTCGGAACCTCCCCTCGAAAAGTTCCCAAGATACGGTGTCTGGGGTAAGATGTAGTTGTCTTTCCAGGTTGCCCCACTAGTTCAAGGCGTTGTCTCTTAACTGAAAAATTGTTATCTTCACCTTTGAGGTGGAGGCATAGTCCCTTAAGGCAAAACACCTTGTCCTGCCTTCCAACCATGCTTCCGCGCGTTCACTGGTGCAACCCCCAACAAACTCTGAAAGTTTAATATTCTACAGTTATCTAGTGATGTCTTCGAGTGGAGGTCCTCCCCCTGAATCCCTTGACGCTTATGGATTACATGTTCCAGATGGTGGGGGTTCCACTTCGATCCCTACTGGTTGCCACCCCTTTAAAGTCTCATTTATGGCCTCCAACGAGCACAGTTTGAGAGCTAGTTTGGGCGATGGTGGCGGTGGCGCTGGCGGTTCCTGTGACGATGCTCCTCTGCCTCGATTCCCTCGAGTCCTAAACATCCTGTATGATTTAACCTGTATCAACCAAAGTTATTAGGGTGAGTTCAAGGACTTTTCAAATTTGCACTACTTAAACTAGAAAACAGGGTTAGGCGTAAGTTTTTTTTACTTGTCTGTAAATAGACGTTACTCTCTTTATAGGATTGGCTAGGTTAGGGCTAAAGAATCTAAGTTTGATTTCTTCGCCTAAGAAAACTATTGACTCCCTTTCCCTGTAGCTATGCTAGCTTTGCGCCATACTCACCAATTCCTCTAGCTTACTTTCCTAGTGTGTATGCCACCTCCTTCTCGCTGAGGGTGTTGTCATCAATCTCTGGGTAAAATGTCAATCCACCCATGTCTAGGTTTACCGTCGACCCTTTTTCGGAACTATACCCTAAATCGTTGATGTATCGACTCCTCCCCGTGGGTTCCTCCTCCCTATGAATTGATGCATGGCATTTGGCGTTTGTGCATTTGGGCGTTGGCTTGTATGGACCTCTCCTTGGTGGCTTGGTTTGGCGCTTGTGCATTTGGGCGTTTGGGCATTGGCTTGTATGTTGAGTTCGGTAGCTGTGTGGCTTGTTTGACTCGGTGCTTGTGTAAACACAATGCTCCTCATGAGCTACCCTCCACTTGACTTGCGCTGAGTGTTGTAATGTGCATCTAACCAGTGGCATGGTATCATGATATTGGCGATGGGTGCTTGGTTTGAGCGTTGTTTTGCGTTTCATGTGATTGCTAACCCGTGTAAATTTTTTTTGTTCGTTTTTATTTTTTTTCTGTTATTATATTTTTTGTATTTATAGTCTACAGGCTTTGTTTGGTTTTGGGCACTAGGATATGGTGCTCAGATCTGGGTACTTGATTGCTCTGTCAAGCTTTGACATGTTGTGCTCTCCCTTTTGAGACTCCTCCTTTGTGGTCGTTTACTTGGGTGCTTTTGTCCATGTATATGCTTTTATATGCACTATTTTCTCTAAAAATGATAGAGAAAATAGTGCATATAAAAGCAATATTTGTTCTAAAAAGATATCGCAGGCTTGTTATACGAAGTGGTTCTTCAATATTTTCTCAAAAAAAAACAAATGCAGTGGTTCTTTTTTATTTTCTCTAAAAAGCAATATTGCAGGTTGTTATTCGCAATGGTTCTTCTTTATTTTAGTTAAAAACCAATAGTGTAGGCCGTTATATGAAGTGGTTCTTGTATTTTTATATGGATGTTTTGTTTTGCAACTTACATTCATTTTTCTGGCATTGGTTGGAAAATGACTAAATGCTGGAATCAAATAAATGATGGACAAAAGTTCTAAAATTTTACGGTAAATGCCATAAAATAGTCTTGGAAAATAGTACTTTTCTAGAACCTTGGAAAAATCATCCTAATATGAACACATTATGAATGAGATGGACGAATGACAATTTGTTTCCAATAGTGGAAGTACAAATATTTTGGAGCTTTTTGAGCAATAGTAGATGCATTATGCATGGTTGTGATTTCTCTTTATATGGACATTGGACGCATAGTGCACTCCATCTTTCCCTCGTCGGCTCCTCCTCCATGTGGCTTTGTGCTTGGGTGCTAGTTTTTTTTTTGTTTATTTTGGAGCTTTTTAATAAAAAAAAAACATTTTCTTTCTGTTTGTGTAGCTCGCGGTTCCTCGGCTGTGGTTGGGTGCCGAGTTTGGGCTGTGTGTTAAATGTCGGACGCATGGTGCAAGAAACAGGACCATGGGGTCCTTCGTGGCTTCGGCTTTCACATACTATGACTAAAGACATGATTCGTGAGATATTCTCGTCCTGTGGTGAGGTTCTAGAGATACGCATGATGAAAGACCAGAATGGAGCTTCAAATGGATATTGTTTTGTTTGCTTTGCTACGAAAGAAGCTACCATGAAAGCTCAGCAGGAAAAGATTAACTTAACATTTCAAGGAAAAAAGATTGGTGTGTCTTTGTCCTCAGATAAGGATACTCTCTTTCTAGGGAATCTTCGCAAGGATTGGGTTTTCGAAGCTTGTGGAATCAATCGGTTTTCTCCAGTGGCCCAAAACCAACTAAATCTTTAAACCAAATCAGGCCTATGTTCGAATCCTTTGCCTTGTTCTTCATTTCAAACCCTCGCACGTCCTGAAATCTTGAGAACGAAGGGAGGCGGAAAGAACCTTTGGAAACCAACAGGAGAGGCGGCGTAATACAAAAAGAAAATCATGGCGGAAGCAGACGACGCGATAGCCCGTCTACATGCAGTTAGCAAGTACATGAAGTTGTATTTGTAGTGCTTGGCATGCCTCCAAATACTGGAGAATCCATTCCAGAGAAGAAGAAACATAACTGAGGGTTTGATTTTGCCCACTTTGCATCACATGCGGTAAGAGCATTTTGAGGTATACAATAGTTTCTAATTAGAGTGTTTGCTTGAATAATACTACATTTGAATATAGGTCTGCTGGTGCTTTGGTTTGATCTTTAACTTATTGTAAAGTAATTTTCCATTGAACTTTGTCTCTTTTGCATTGAGAATTCAAAGCATGCTTGAGAAATGTCAGTTTGTCATAATCTGGTGAATCCCAAACATGCTTAGTGTTATCACTGAAATTTCGTTCGCACAGGGCGACAAGAACTCCGCATCGTCAAAACAGGACTAGAGTCATTCATGGCACAAGATTAATTCCACGGCATTGCAAAAGGGTAAAAAACTATACAAAATGACCAAACATTTGAAGGGCGCTTTACAAAACTCGGGCGCGCACGCATATGCGCGTAATAGCAACGTACAATGCGCGCTTTGGCGCACGATGCGCGACTGTTGGGTGAAAAACCCGCGCGCCTGCTAAACGGCGCATTTATTAAACTGGTCAGCCTCCCAACCACTAATGGATCGGCTCCCAAGTCGATTTGACACCAAATCCGAGCTCAATCCGCATGGGAGGGTTGGTGAAAGACCTAATTGTGCCCTAAAGAGCCCCTCTTCACATTCAAAAGAGGTTGCATAATAACCCAATGCTTGGCTATAAAAAACCATGAATGACCACCATTTCTTCAAGGAATTATTTGTATTGTTATGCTGTTGAGATTGCTAGAGACTCATTCTTTGGCAATAGACATAATCAACACCATTTCATTGGCTTTCCACTTCTCACTAGAGTGGATAAGCTTGGAGTTCTTTCACCCACACTTTCATCTTTTCTTTGTAAGGAGAGCAATCAGT
>ML779996.1:336522-380293 GCA_009831015.1 Picea engelmannii
TTGGAGTTCTTTCACCCACACTTTCATCTTTTCTTTGTAAGGAGAGCAATCAGTTGAGGGCCTCAAGAGCCTTCCATTGGAGAGGGAAGGGACCCAAGTCCTCTTTCTCCATTGTGTATCTTTGGATTTCATCAATCAGATCAACTTATACATTGGTGATATTGGTCCATTTATATTTGTTTTTCATTTCTTTGTATGCTCATAGTTTCATTTGGTTTTTTGTTTAATTATTGTTTCTAACTTTGTAGTTTTCTTCTTCTAACCTTTACCTTACAGCTGTCATGCCTAGCAGAGCCCAACTGGGCATGTAAGTACTCTCATTTTTCTCATCAAGTGACGAATAGAGTGCAAACACTTAGTGATTGGTCTGAATCTTTGATGAACTTCTTTTCATACCAACATTAATAAAACTTAACTCAAGTCCTACATATCTATTTTGAACTTTATATAAGATAAGAGTCCCAAATGTGGAAGGTAAGGATCTTTGTAACATAATACGATTTTTGTACACTCACAATGTATTTGCAATTTTCTGACACTTGTAGAGTACTAATCATAATAATAACTTGTCAGGTTAGGTGGAGCTGGAGTTGGAGTTGGAGCTTGGCCCTCAGGCCCAAATTTATATTTACTCTTATATATATTTTTTCATATACAAATTATTTAGGGATTCACTATAACTAAATTGAAGTGTTTAAATTTATGGGTGGGGTTTGTTTAAATTTCTGGGTGGGTAGGTAGGCCCTTGGCTCCAGATTTTGAACTAGGGCTCTAATACCATGTGTAGGGACCAGATTTAATTAAGCCTAATAAAATCCATAAATTGAAACATATAAGATTACTTCTAGGCAGAAAGGCTAAGTAATTTCTTCCATTCAACATATAAGCAGGTTAAATCGATTAATGAACAACAATCTAGTGAATCACATAACATAATAAGAATTACATAACAAAATAAGAATTACATAACAGAATAAAAATACCTCTGCCTGATGCTAATTCCCACTGATCTGGTTGTCCTTTCCCTGTTGCTTTTCCCAACCTGATGCACTGACCAAACTGTGCCAAAAAACCGACTAACCACCCAGCCATCTAGGAGCAGCCTGTCCAGCTCCCTAGATTTAGGATACTAAAAGGAATCCTGGCCCCCGTACCCAAAACCCCCAACAACCCGGTGCCCCCTGCAATGGTTCACCAAAACTCCAGAACCCAACTCCTCAACAAAAAAAACCAGAAGATGTCCAACAGAAATACAGACCTCCTCCCCCTATGCTCCTTCCCCCAATTTTCATAATTCTCCCTTTCCTGTAGGACTCTTCCCCATCCTATCTCCCCCTTCACCGACTCTCCTCCCCTCCATTAATTACCTTATCCCCTCCTTTATTATCTTATCCTTAACCTGTCATACATAAAGTTTCATAAGGATTAAATTAAAGTTATTAAGCCCCTTAATTTATTACCCAAATCATTGAATGTGTTATGTAATCAATTAATTAATTAATTAATCAATCAAAAGTTATAAACAATTAATTAATAATAATTAATTAATTAATATTATTAATACTAATCATTGTTTAACTAAAACCATATTAGGACAATTAATTATCTAGTTAATTTTACTTAATAATCCATGTGCATCTATTTAACTAGGGTTGTTACAAATCATCGCTGCAACTATAATATGACTTCACCTTTTTTT
Source organism: Picea engelmannii (assembly GCA_009831015.1). Taxonomy (NCBI): domain Eukaryota; kingdom Viridiplantae; phylum Streptophyta; class Pinopsida; order Pinales; family Pinaceae; genus Picea; species Picea engelmannii. The sequence continues at coordinate 338,222 of ML779996.1, forward strand.
TATCTTTCTTCTTTTTCTTTTTGTATGCCTTGAATTTTTGTTCCTTCATGAATGGATTTTATTATTTTGTCCTCATCTCATCAGATGTGAGCATCTCTTGCAACTCATCCACGGTCATTGTAGCTAGGTCCACTCTTTCTTCTATAGATGAAATATTTGAAGCAAATCCGATTGGTAGAGATGTTAATGATTTTTTAAGAATGACCTGTTCATTTATCTCGTCTCCCAAACCTTTGATACTATTTTCTATTTTTTTGAATCGTAGAAAGTAGGCTGATGTGTTTTCACCTTCATTAAAATTCTATTTTTCAAACTTGTCTTTGAAAATATGAATTTTAGCTTCCTTAACTTCTGCATATCCTTTTGAGACATACCACCACCCCCTTCTCTCCTTGGGGGTTGCTCGACCTCCCGGTCTAGGATCGTTCAGTCACCTAAGTCAAATCGAATCTTCGGTTCCCTACTGGAACCCAATGCAAATTATCGCAGGTCCTTATTTCTCCAAAGTGCAGGTCCTATCAACCCCGTGGCTCTCTTCTCAACCCAATTGAAGAAATTTGATGATGGTACACGTTCTTTATGCTAGGCCCCTTTAATCATATGACCTCGAGCTATGACTTGGGTCTTCAACCTAACGCTCACTTCGGGCTTCGGCTTCGGCTTTTTCACAACATCCAACTCCTATTTCCCCAAACTCTGAATCGAAAAATAGAACTAGGTGCGAGGATCAATGGTCCCTATCACTCCCTTAGATTAACAAATGTGATCTATTGAGACTCCGTCCTTTGGGAGTCTTTCCGCTCTACTATCCCCTTTTCTTCTAGAGCACTACTCCTCTTAAATGTGTGGGTATCCTCCATGTGTCCCTTCCATATCCAACAGTCTGGATTCACTCCACTCTTCGTGACTTCATGAAGATTTCCATTTTCTCTTCGAGAATCTTCTAGAACTCTATCTCCCAGATCTTCCGATCTTTCACCACCTATCTCCTCCTAAAAATGGGTGATTCTACTTGCCTTTGGTACTTTGGGACTTGGCAAGTCCTTACTCCTATGCACACTTAACACTTTTTCATTTTCCAAGACTTGACGTTCTCTTGGCCTTTCTGCACTCTTTGCAGGAATTCTGCGCGTGACGACACTAATTCTTCTGATATTTTCTTAGCTCAAACCTTTAAGGTTCCCGTCCCTTCTACATCCTTCTACGGACCTTTTGGTGCCCCCCTGGGAACTCGTTGCTCTTTCTCCCAAGATTTTAAGATGAGCTTACTTTTTCTTTAACGAACTCCTTGCACTTGATTGAGCCTTCAGACGGATTCTAGCAACACTTGCCTAAGTGTTGGCCTAGTGCCCTCCTGTCACAGGTCATCGTTCTGTTTCCTTATCTCCTTCCATTTTTCCAAGGAAACTCCTACCTCCTCTCAATGCACACTTGCAAGGATTTATTCCCTCAGAGTGTTTAGCAACCCTGGGATTCTCTTCAATTTCCCAACATCCCAGAACATGTTGGTTGTATGCACGCTTGCACCCACTCAATGACCTCATGGAAGATTTTTATAGAGTACTCAATAAATCTGTGCTATGCTTCCTCCTGCACAGGCTTTCCTCCAAGGTATTCAAAAACCTTGAAGTTCTCCCTTGAGTCTATGAATTATTCTCCTGTTCCCTCCTGACAAGTTCTCCTATGACTCAAAAGGGTTCAAACACACACTCCTTGCAACGGCTCATAGAGTTTCAACTCTCTGTCGCACACTCCTTTCACTTAGCCTAAATAACCTATAAATAATCTAACAAACTCAGAGATAGAGGATTCTATATCTATCCCTGCATATGAACTCTAAAATACACACCTACAACATAAACAAACATAAGTGACATTCACAAAGAAAATATCCATTACATAGGAAATTGTAAACAATGGAATCTATTCTTTTCTATTAACGACAGAATGTCAATTACAATATATGAGTCTGTACTGCAACTGAGTCTTGGCTCTCAAATCTACTCTTGGATTACAATGATTTTTCATCGATCTTCAGTAGCCTCTACCGGGAATACAATACAAATATTTATACAAGAGGGGCTCGACGAAATTTCCCTCCAATCTACACTAGTGGTGTCTAATCACCATTTAAAATGCCTAACTAAAGAGGTAGATTACAGTGAGTGGAAATCTATCCCAAATCGGGTTTAGATCCTTACTACCGTCAACCACTTAAGATGACCTCATCTACTGCTTGTGAGAAAGCATGAATTGGCTCTTCAAACCTAACAACATTAATTTCCTTTATTACATTTAACTTTCGAAGGAAAAATGAGAGTACGACGCTTCTCCACTTCTTTGAATGCGCACCAATGTGATAGACATCTGGCATGTGCTGAGGTGGAGCGATAATCCTGCATCACCTTCGCAGATAGTCTTCCATTTATCCCACATTTCTTTTGTGGAATCACTGTGTATAATATTGGTATGTATCAATTGAGTCACCCCATTATCGATAGAATTTCTAGCCCTTGAATCAATAAGAGTGGGTAAAAGCATTAACTGATAGAGAACATAATGAACAATGTGAACAATGAACAATGAAAAATGAGTGAGTGAGTGAATGAGTGAATGAGTGAACCCCCAAACAGACCCAAAAATGGGTTTATATATTCCTTGGAATTAAATAACGACATGGACTTTCCCCCAAGAATCTCATTTAACTGATATTGTCCATTAAAACAAAAATGGGTAAATAAAATATAAAATAAACACTTATCCCCTCAATCCCCCTCTCTTGTGGAATCATAGCCCCATATAACTCCTTTCCTTTCCCGTCTGTTAGCCAGTGATGTATTTATTATTAATAATGATCAAAAAATTACATTTCCTAGGAACATTGGCCTTTTTAATTGTTTGGGCACTCCAGAATTTCATAATTTAACAAAATATGTTATTTAATATGGGGCTCAAAATTGGGATATTACATTCCCCTCCCCTTTATTTTGGATTTTTCCTCAGTGCATATACAAAACATAAATCAAAATTTCAAAATTTATTCAAAACGTTGTGGGTATTTTTCCTGCATGGCATCTTCATGCTCCCAAGTTGCATCTTTAGGACCGTAGTAGGTCCACTAGACTTTTACCATGTCTATAACTCAATTTCAGAGCATTTTGAATTTTCTTTCCAATATTCGCATTGGCTGAACCTAAAAGTCTCCCACTGTCTCTATCTGAATTAGATACTAATCAGTACCATGGTTAGGATAATGTACATATTTTTTTAGCAAATAAAAATGAAATAAATTATGCACATTCATGGAAGTAGCCAATGTAAGCATGTATGCAACTGGCCCTATTCTGTCCATTATCTCAAATGGACCATAGAATATGGCTTCTAGCTTTGTACAATTGCCCAACTTCAAAGAGATCTTCTTGGGATTCACTTTTAAAAGCACACGATCCCCCACTTTAAATTTTGTAGCTGTCATATTATTATCTCCATAAATTTTCTATCTATTTTGAGTTTCCTTTCAATTATGCTTAACTCTAACCATCTGGTCTTCCATATCCTTGAGAAATTCTGGCACGAGTACCAATTTGTCTCCTGGGATGTTCCAACTCACTGGAGAATTGCATTTCCTACCATACAAAGTTTCAAATGGGATCATTTTCAATGAAGCTTGATACCCATTATTATAGGTAAAATCAACAAAGTGCAAGTAATCATATCACTTAGATGTCTTGTCCATCACATACATCATCAAAATGTCTTCAATTACTTGGTTGACTCTTTTTGTCTAACCATATGACTGTGGATGGAATGTTGTGATAAAGTTCAGATTCTTACCAAATCCTTTAAACAATACCCTCCATAAATTTGAAGTAAACTTTGTGTCTCTGTCTGAAACAATTTTCTTAGGTATCCCATGAAACCTAACAATCTCCCTCATGTAAATTTCTGCAATATTAACTACTATATGAGTCATTTTTCCAGGAACAAAATGAGCAGCCTTTGTCAACTTATCAACCACTAGCATGATTGAATCATGTTGTCTTGTTTTCCTCGGAAATTTAGTTATAAAATCAATGGTTACCACTTCCCATTTCTTCTCTAGAATTGGTAATGGATGTAGCAAACCCGTCGGGTGCCTATGCTCAACCTTCACTCTGTGACATTCCATACATCTGGAAATGTAATCAACGACATATTTCTTCATTCTTGGCCAAAAGAATTGACTTGTTACTACTGCAATTATTTTCTGGTAACATAACCGGGATGTTCGTCATACACAACATTATGCATTTATTTTAATACCAAACTCCTAATTTCTCTGGAACTAGGAACATAAATTTAATTTTTATGCATAAGTAATCCATCTTCCTTCATATCATATTCTTTAATTTTCTATTGTACATTTTCTTGATGTAAGCTTTCTTTTACCTATAGGTAATGTTTATATGTAACAACAACATCTAAAATTATTCTTTTTAAATCTGATTGATGGATACTAATGGTTGTAGCATGCATGAGATGTACTCTTCTACCTAGTGCATTGGAAAATATATTTTATTTTCCTTTGATATGCTTGATGTCAAAATCGTATTCACTTAAAAGTTCCATCCATCTTGTTTTCCTAGAATTCAAAGTTGGTTGTTCAAAAAGATATTTCAGACCACTATGGTCTATTCTTAATTCAAATATGTTCCCCATGAGATAATGCCTCCACATATTCAATGTGTGAACAATGGTAGAAAGCTCCAAGTCATGTGTGGCACATCTCCTCTCATGTTCTTTAAGATTTATGGACTCATAACCAATGACATTTCCATTTTGAGTGAGGAATCCGCCAAGTCCTTCCTTGCATGCATTTGTACATACCACAAAAATTTCGTTTGGGTCAGCAATATTTAAAATAGGTGCACTAGTAAGTAATTCTTTCAACAAATTAAAGTTATCTTCACACTCAGTTGTCCATTCAAATTTAATTCCCTTCTTTTGCAAAGAAGTGATGGGATAAAAAATATTAGAGAACCATGTTATAAATTTTCTTTAGTAACCAACTAATCCCATAAATTATTTGACTTTTGAAACATTCCTCGGTTCTGGCCATCCTCTAATGGATTCAATCTTCATTGGATCTACTGTTATACCTTGTTCTAAAATAAAGTATCCCAAGTAATGAATCTTTTCTTGGTAAAAAGAACACTTACTAATCTTGGAATACAACTAATGTTCCCTCAACTCTTGCAATACCAATATTAGCTTATGTTCATGCTCTTCCTCTAACTTAGAATAGATAATTATGTCTTCCAAGAATACTATGACAAACTTATCCAGATAATTTATGAATATGCCATTCATTAAGAACATAAAGATAGTTGGTGCATTGGATAGTCCAAATGGCACCACTACAAATTTATAATGCCCATACCTGGTTCTAAAGGTTGTCTTATGGATGTATTTTTCCTTGACTCTTACCTGATGGTATCCCGATCTCAAGTCTATATTAGAAAATATATTTCCCCCTCTTAGCTAATCAAGGAGGTCATCATTTATGGGTAGAGGATATTTGTTCTTCACAATGGATTTATTCATCTTTCAGAAGTAAAAAATATCCTCAATGTTCCATCCTTCTTTTTGACAAAGAGTACTGGTGCTCCTCAAGGTGAAACACTTGGACGCATGTACCCTTTCTTCAACAATTCTTCCAACTATATTTGTAATTCTTTTAATTCTGGTGTACTCATTCTGTAAGGTGTTTTTGATACTGGGGAAACTCCTGGCACTAAATCAATAGAGAAATATATCTCTGTATTTTGTGGAAACCCTATTATTTCTTGGTATACATGTAACATACCTAGCAGCCCACAGGCTAGGGTACGCTACTTGCAAGCCCGCCCTTGGGCTTCTTTCTCTTATCGATACCTTTTTAAAATTTAAGGATGCATAAAAGGAAAGACTTTAACGACATGCACAATAATAGTCAACAAGCATGCATAGTCTAAAGATTCAATTAAACGATAATTAAATATAAAACATAAATACATTCATAAACATGCAATTGATACCATAACAGAGAAAACTTATGTTTATGAAAGATGACACCAACTGGCTGTAGACCAAGGACATTCCACCCAATCGTAGACAATATTGCTCCAAAACTAAACAACAACGTCACCCCTGAGCCAGGGCTATGAATCAACAAGGATGGTTGAAGAGTGTTACGTGGATTCCCAAACCAGTTAGCACCCAATCTCTCACAGGCTTCCCATCTCTCATGACAATCCAAGTACCCAACTCTCTTCTACCCAGCTTGCACCACCCCAGAGAACGGACCTCCACCCTTTTGTGCCACGCAGTCCCTTAGGCAGTCCTTCTCCTTATTCAGGCTCTAGCGCAACTGATATATAATATCAATGTTGAAACTCTCAAGACTCCCAACTGTTAGAAAAGTTGGACACATGTGAACGCATCTCAGACATGCGGGCCTCAAGTCACGGATGGATCACACCAGCGACCACTACAACCGACTATCCCGTGGCTAATTCTTGGGAAGTTCAGATCCCTTTCCCAAGAAAAGATGCATAGGAGGATGGATCAATGACTAGGTAAATGGGTGCATGAAAGTTCTTGAGGGAAAATGAATGAAGGTATAGGGAATAAACAAACAAGCCATCAGTCGAACCCCCCCATCAGACCAAAGGAGGGTTTAAGTAACCTCATGGGGAAATCAAGAACCTCTTGGCCTTCCCCAATAAGCTCACATAACAGATCCCCTCCCTTAGGAAAACATGGTAATTAACAAAGGGATAAACATGTATCCCCTCAAGCCCCCTCTATTAAAGAATCATATCACCATATAACTTTAGTCCTTGTCCGTCTAGCAACCAACCATGTTGGAAAACATTACATGTCTTGGGCACATTGGCCTTCTAATAATTGTTTGGTCAGTGTGGTCTCTCATCATTGTAACTATACATTATTTAAAATTGGAGTTCAAAACCCTGGGTGTTACATCCCCTCCCCCTTATTTTGGCACTGTCCTCAATGCATATAGAAAATAGATATAAAAATCTAAAATTTATTCAAAAATCTGTGGGTACTCTGCCTGCATGGAATCTTAATGCTCCCAGGTAGCATCTTCAAGACCGTAGCAGGTCCACTAAACTTTTACCATCTCTATAACTCGATTCTAGAGCATTTTGACTTTTTTGTCCAATACCCACACTAGCTGAACCTAAAAATCTCCCTCCGTCTCTACCTGAATCATATGTCAATCAATAACATGGTTAGGTTCATGTACATATTTATTTAGTAAATATACATGAAATACATTATGCACATTCATGGAAGCAGACAATGGAAGCATGAATGAAACTGGTCCTATTCTGTCTACTATTTCAAATGGCCCCCAAAATCTGGCTACCAACTTTATACAACTATCCAATTTCAAAGATCTTTTCTTGGGATTCACTTTCAAAAGCACATGCTCCCCTATTTTAAATTCTATAGTTTTCTTGTTCTTGTCTGCATAAACTTTTTGTCTATCCTGAGCTACCTTTAAATTCTACTTGATCTTAACCACCTTGTCTTCCATGTCCTTGAGAAACTCCAACCCAAGTACCACTCTATCTGCTGGGTTGTCCCAGCTTACTGGAGTATCGCATTTCCTACCATAAAGGGCTTCAAACGGGCTCGCTCTTAATGAATCTTGATACCCATTATTATAGGAAAAATCAACCAAGTGTAAGTAATCTTCCCACTTATATGGCTTATCCATCACATACATGATCAACATGTCTTCAATTATTGAATTGACTCTCTCTGTTTTCCCATCTGTCTGGGGATGATATGCTATACTAAAGTTTAGATTTGTGCCAAATCCTTTAAACAATCCCCTCCATAAATTGGAGGTAAACTTTGTATCTCTGTCTGAGACAATTGTCCTGGGTATCCCATGCAACCTCGCAATTTTCTTTATGAAAATTTCTGCAATATTAGTTGTTGTATGCATTGTCTTAACATGTACAAAATGATAAGCCTTTGTTAATTTGTCAAGCACCACCATGATTTAATCATGTTTCTTATTTTTTCTCGGTAATCCTGTGATGAAATCCACGGTGATCACTTCCCATTTATTCTCTGGCATTGGAAATGGTTGCAACAAACCCATTGGGTGCCTGTGCTCAACCTTCACCTTCTAACATTCCATACATTGAGTGATGTAATAAAAAACATCCTTCTTCATCCCCATCCAAAAGAAATGGATTCTTACTACTGTAATCATTTTCTGGTAACTGGGATGTCCAGCATAAGGAACATCATGCATTTTGTTCAGTATGAAATTCCTCAGTGCTCCAGAACTAGGAACATAGATTCTATTTTTATGCAAGAGTAGTCCATCTTCCTTTATCTCATACTCCTTTATTTTCTGTTGTAAATCTCCTTGCTTTAAATTTTCCTTTACCTGTAGGTAATGCTGATATATAACAAGACCATCTAAAATTCTTCTCTTCAAGTCTGACTGATGCATAATGACAACAATGCATGCATGATATGCAATCTTCTACTAAGTGCATCAGAAAATTTATTCTCCTTTCCCTTTATATGCTTGATATCGAAGTAATATTCACTTAAGAACTCTAGCCATCCTGTTTGTCTGGCATTCAATTTCATCTTTTCAAAAAGATACTTCAAGCCAATGTGGTCTATCCTTAATTCGAATTTCTTCCCCATGAGATAATTCCTCCACATCCTCAAGGCATGAACAATGGAAGCAAGCTCCAAATCATGGGTGGCATAGTTCCTCTCATGTTCCTTAAGCTTTCTGGACTCATATCTAATGACATGTCCAATTTGCATGAGGACTCCCCCAAGTCCTTCCTTACATGTGTTTGTACATACCACAAAACTTTCATTTGGGTCAACAATCTTTAACACAGGTGCACTAGTAAGTAATTCCTTCAACAAAATAAAATTATTTTCACACTTGAGTGTCCATTCAAATTTAGTTCCCTTATTTTGAAAAGAAGTGATGGGATGAGCAATCTTAGAGAACCCTACTATGAACCTTCTGTAGTAGCCATCTAATCCCATAAAAGATCTAACATTTGACACTTTTCTGGGTGTTGGCCATCCTCTAATGGTTTCGATCTTCTCTGGATCTAATGCTATGCCCTGCTCTGAAATAATGTGTCCCAAGTAATGGATCTTCTTTCGATAAAAATAACACTTACTCAACTTGGCATACAACTGATGTTCTCTCAGTACTGGCAACACTAGTATTAAGTGATGTTCATGCTCCTCTTCTGACTTAGAATAGATAAGTATGTATTACATGAATACTATGACAAACTTATCCAAATAATTCCTGAATATGCCATTCATTAAGAACATGAAGACAACTAGTGCATTGGTCAGTCCAAATGGCACCACTACAAACTCATAATGCCTATACCTAGTCCTAAACGTTTTCTTATGAATGTCTTCTTCCTTGATTCTTACCTGATGGTATCCTTCCCTCAAATCAATCTTTGAGAATATCTTTTCTCCTCTTAGCTGATCAAAGAGGTCATCAATTCGGGGTAGAGGATACTTTTTCTTTATAGTGTACTTGTTTAGCTGTCTAAAGTCAATACACAGCCTCAATGTTCCATCCTTCCTTTTGACAAAAAGTACTAGTGCTCCCCAAGGTGAAACACTTGGACGTATGTAACCTTTATTCAACAATTCCTCCAACTATATTTGTAATTCTTTTAACTCTGGTGTGCTCATTATGTAAGGTGTTTTTGATACCGAGGAAACTCCTAGCACTAAATCAATTGAGAAATCTATCTCCCTTCTTGGTGGCAATCTAGGTATTTCTTGGAATACATCTTCAAATTCATGTAGTACCGAAAAATATACAAGGCTTGTCACCTTTGTAATATCTGTCTCTTCCACATGAGCTGCATACAATTGACATCCTTTCCTAAAACATCATTTTAGATATAAGTCTGAAATATCTGTTATAGAGATGGGTCTTGGAATTCCTTTCACAGTGCTTTGTTTTCCATTTCCATCAAGACATGTAAATGTATTGTTATGAAAATATAAGACAACATGATTCTTGTCCAACCAATCCATTCCAACCAGAATATCATAATACCCCAATGGTATGATATTTAGATCAATACTAGTATTCACGCGATTAAGACTAATGGAACAACTTATGACCATATCATGGATTCTTCTTTTGGTCCCAGTGGCTAACTGAACCAAACTTACTTTTCAAAGTTTATTTTTCTCCAAATGTAATCTATCCATTATCTTAGGATCAATGTAGTAATGAATTTCTCCTGAATCAATCAAAATAGAAGCAAGTTGATTTCTGATCTTACCTTCCACCTCGATCATATTGGACTGGTACTCTGCTTGTTGATCATCTAAATATGCATAGATTCTTCCCATATCTTCAACTTTTGTATCCTCTTAGATGTTGTGCATAGTCTTCAATCTATCCTTTCTGTGTGGGCAATCGTTGTACAAGTGATATTCCTTACATCTCCAACATTGGATTGGTGGTCTTCCCCTTTTTCCCAAGGAATCTTCTTTTTTGAAATATCCCTTATCATATTGATCTTGATGATTTCTATTAGGCTCATTCCTATTGAAGGGACGCTTGAATACTTTCCTCCATTGATTGGACTTTTCATTTTTATTTTCCTTCCAAGATTTCTATAGGGACTATCTTCCTTAGCCTTACTCATACAGGTATTTAGCCTACCTGATGGCCTCAGTCAAGGTCTTGGCTTCATAATACTTGATCTTTTCCTTATAAAAGGCTGGAATTCCACTTAGAAATCTCTGTATTTTCACTTTCTCGTACTCTTCAATAGTCATGCTTCCCAAACCGAGTTCAAAGAACTATTGCATTTTCTTGTCATAGAAATTATCTGAGAGATACTCCTTCTGGAAGTACTTCTTGAACTACTTCCAAGTGATCCTACTCTCCTTAACGTGTTCCACTTGCTTCATTTGGTCCCACCACATTGCATCTTTCTCGTGTAAATGGTAGGTGGAAATTATGGCTTCCAACTGGACGAATAGTTATGCAACTGAAAATATCTCTAGAGTCCAAGAAACCATGCTTCATCATAATCTTCCCTTTCTCTTTCACTGTCAAATGAAGGTGTCTTGATATTCCTCAACTCTCCTTGCAAACTATATACCTCGTGTTTCCTTCTTTGGTGTATGATAGGAGACACCTCTGGACTGCTTATAGGATCATCCGTGCATAAAAATTTCTTTCTGAGTAAGGAGGTCAGTGGTGTCCTTGAGCTCTCTTAGCACTTCTAGAATAACCATCTCTTCTATGATCATCCCTTCTTTCATGGCACATGAATTACTCCTCTTGTCTTGAGTTTGATCCCTTATTCATTTGTCTCTGCAACTAATTTAAGCTCTACAACACTCGAGCATTTATCTGACTTTTCTCTCTCATCAGTCTCTCATTGTCTTCTTTGTAGCTCTTCACTTCCATATTCAGGATTCTTACTGTTTCTAGTAACGTTTCCTTTTCTCCTTTTCCTTTGTGTCCATTGGACTCTGTCTCTGCATTACCAGCTCTAGTGTTCTGGCCTTCGGCCTCCTTATCATGACTAGAGGCTCCATCACCTTCTTCCATTTTCTTCAATACGCATCATGAGTTGATGTGCTTAAGCCCCTTAACTCTGTAAAATTTGCAACCAACCATTTTGTTAGAAATATGCATATGATAAACGGATTTTCCAAACCATGCTACATGTCTCTTTTTTTTTTTTTCATGGATATCATATCCCCATTCTTTGAAAACAACAGTGTCCTCTTATCCTTAGCCAACACAAAATCTCATCCTGCACAAGTGCTTCCTTCAAACCACCCTCCCAGGTAAGCATGACTAGAAACTGCGGCTAAATCCTTCCTTAACTTTTTTTCGTCTCGAAGACAACCAATTCATCCCTTAGACCTCCTTCCCTCAACTTTGCATATGACCATGGCCATGACCCTACACTTATCTAAAAAAGCGCTTGTCCAGAGCTTTGAGACTTCGAAAATTTTAGCCAGGACCAAATCAACAGTCCTCGTCCTCTTTCACGATCAACGATCGATATCCACTTCGAGAATCCATGCTTCAAGGGTCTCAACTTTCCTCTCTTTCCTCCTCCTAGAATGATTTTACCCAGATTTCATGATATGCCAACGAGTGTCCTCCCATAGATTAGCGGTTGTGAATCACTTCGGCTCTTCGGGCTTCAAAAGTTTCAAATGTTCCTCCTGCACTTTCTCCCAGAGTGATTTCACCCAAAGTTGATGATCCTTCGACGTGTGTCTTCTGGAATAAACGGTCGATACATACTCTGGCCTTTGGGATTTTTCGACCTAATGCTACCTGTGACATATTTCCCCTCCGAAGTGCCCAGACTCCAAACTGTAGGATTGTTTTCCATGTGAAAAAATAATGGAAGTGGACACGTGGCCCAATCAGGCGGGTGACATGTGTCACGTTCTAACTAAATTTTCAATACTCCAAATTATCAAAACTTACTGACATGTGGCACACATTCCATGTGTCCATGTCATCCCAAGTGACCTCCACAAGCCATGTCACTTCGGAAATTACGGGGCCCACATCACCTCCTGGTGACATCATCGTGCCCCATCACTTCGGCTCTTCGGGATTCGAGACTTCGGGAGTTTCCATACTAACACACTTCCAATTATCCCAAACTACGAATTTCCAAATGGGGCAATCTGTTGCCATGTGTCCTCTTGGATCGGATGACTAATATTCACTTTGGGTATTCACTCAGAGTCCATGGATCTGCACCATGTGTCCTCCTTAATCTGATGGTTGAGGCTTACTTCGGGTCTTCAGACTTCTAAAATATCAAATTTCATAACTTATCTGGCCCCGCTGACTTTTATCCAAATCCATCGATCTGGTGACGTGTGGCTCTCAAAAAATCAATGGTTCAGATCCTTTCGACTCTTCGGGTTTCAGAAATCTCAAATTTTAGAACCTCCTCGAAGTACATGAGATTCTATTATGTGCCCTCTTGAATCGTACGGTTTAGGCTTACTTCAGGTCTTCACTCGAAATCCATAGATTTACGCCACATCTCTTCTGGATCAGACGACCCAGATTCACCTCAGGTGATCCGATGCTTGAGATTTATTTCGGATGATCGGACAATCGAGATTTACTTCTACTCTTCGACTCTCTTGGCTTCGAGAGCTTCAAATGTCAATTGAAAACCTCTCGAACAAATTTCTCTGAAGTTATTGATCTACTGGCATGTACCTCTTGGTGATCGATGGTTAGGATCTACTTCGACTATACGTAGTTTCGATTTTTGATCCCTAACATGTTACATCACTTCAATCCTTTCAATTTGTGGGGTCACGCATCAGCAGTTTGGAGTAACCCACTTTTTGCCCCACAATTCTCTTGATGTTGAAACGTAACCCCTTGGGGAAGCCATGGTTTGGATTGTGGGATTTCCTTGGGAAATTATCTCTCCTGCAACTTGGTTCCCCACAACGGCCCCTATCCATTTATCTCACTCTCCAATGGGATCTGATGGTTGTGACCTTAACCCTTGCTTCCTTTTCATCAGATGAAACATATTCGCCTGTCCTCTGATCCAACGATTCTGGATCTCTCCCAATCCTACAGTGGCAATCTCTACCTAATTCGAAGGGGACGGTCACGATCCTTCAAACCCCTTACACAGGTCTTTGACATTCTATATTTTACATAGATTCTGCAACACCATTCCTCCTAAGATTTTCAACTTCGCGGTCAAAGTTTGATCTCGACCACGAGACTCTGACCAACAAAACCGACCCATACCGACCCTGTGTTTCAACCAGAAGCTCTAATACCAAAATGTAACATACCCATCCACCCATAGGCTAGGGTACGCTACCTCCAAGCCCGCCCTTGGGATTCTTTCTTGTATCAATACCTTTTTAAAATTTAGGGATGCATAAAAGGAAAGACTTTAGCAACATGCACAACAGTAGTCATCAAGCATGCATAGTCTAAAGATTCAATTAAACAATAATTAAATATACAACGGAAATACATTCATAAACATGCAATTGATACCATAACAGAGGGCACTTATCTTTATGAAAGATGAGGCCAACTGGTTGCAGACCAAGGACGTTCCACCCAATCGTAGACACTACTGTTCCAAAACTCAACAACAGTGTCACCCCCGAGCCAGGGCTATGAATCCACAAGGACAGTTCCAAAGTGTTACTTGGCTTCCCAAACCAGTCCTTACCCAAGCCCTCACAGGCTTCCCAGCTCTCAAATCAATCCAAGTACCCAGCTCTCTTCTACCCATCTTGCACCACTCGAGAGAACGAACCTCCACCCTTCTCTTCCACGCAGTCCCTCAATAGTTCCTTCTCCTTATTCAGGCTCCAGTGCAACTAGTCCATAATATCAATGCTGGAACTCTCAGGACTCATAGCTGTGAGCAATGATAGACATAGGCAAACACATCTTAGACATGAAGGCCTCAAGTCACGAATGGATGACACCAGCGATCACTATAGACAACTATCTCATGGCTAATTATTCGACAGTTCGTCTCCCTTTCCCAAGCCAAGACGAGAAGGAGGACGAATCAATGGATGGGTAAATGGGTGCATGAAATTGCGTGAGGGAAAATGAATGAACATACAGGGAATCAACAAACAAGCCATCCGTCGAACCCCCCCATCAGACCAGAGGCAGGTTTAAGTATCCTCGTGAGGAAATCAAGAACCTCCTAGCCTTCCCCAAGAAGCTCACATAACCGATCCCCTCCTTTAGGCAAAAAGGGTAATTAACGTAGGAATACACATTTAGCCTCTCAAGCCCCCTCTCTTGTGGAATCATAGCCCCCTATAACTCTATTCCTTGTCCGTCTAACAACCAACCATTTATTTATTATTAATAATGATAGAAAACATTACATGTCTTGGGCACATTGGCCTTTTAATATTTATTTGGGCACCCTGGCCTCTCAGCATTGTAACAATACATTATTTAAAATGGCGGTTCAAAACCCAGGGTGTTACAATACATCTTCAAATTCTTGTAGTACTGGAAATTCGTCAAGTCTTGGCCCCTTTGTCTTTTTCTTCTCCTCCACATGGGCTGCATACAATTTACATCCTTTTCTAAAACATCTCTTAACCTGTAAGGCTGAAATCTCCCTTATAGAGATGGGTCTTGGAACTCTCTTCACAACGCTCAATTTTCCTTCTTCATCAAGACATGTAAATGTCTTGTTATGACAATCTAGGATAACATAATGCTTGTCTAGCCAATCCATTCCAATTAGAATATCATAAGACTGCAATGGTATAATGTTTATATCAACATGAGTATTCAAACCATTAAGACTTATGGAACAACCTCTGACCATATGAGGGATTTTCCTTTCGGTTCTAGTGGCTAGCTGAACCAAACTTGATTTTTCAAGCTTACTTTTATCCAAATGTAATCTATTCACTATTTTAGGATCAATGTAACAATGGCTTGATCCTAAATCAATTAAAATAGCAA
The DNA here is from genome assembly GCA_009831015.1 of Picea engelmannii. Classification (NCBI taxonomy): domain Eukaryota; kingdom Viridiplantae; phylum Streptophyta; class Pinopsida; order Pinales; family Pinaceae; genus Picea; species Picea engelmannii. The sequence continues at coordinate 353,796 of ML779996.1, forward strand.
CATGTTGATTGATGATCTTACCTTCCACCTCGATCATATTGGATTGGTACTCTGCTTGTAGATAATCTAAGGTTTCATTTATTATTCCCATGTCTTCTACTGTTGTATCATCTTGGATGTTGTGCAGTGTATTCACATTCTATTTTCTGTGATGGAAACCCTTGTACATGTGAACTTCTTTGCATCCCCAACATTGTATTGGTGGTCTTCCCCTTTTTCCCAAGGAGTCTTCTCTCTTGGATTCATCCTTAGCATACTAGTCAGACTGATTTTTATTTGGGCTATTTCTTTTGAAAGGAAGTTTGAATCCTTTCTTTATCTAGCCAGAATTCTCCTCCTTCTTATCCTTCCATGATTTTTGCAAAGAATCTCTGCCCTTTCCTTTCTCATACATGTACTTATCCTTCCTAATCGTCTCAGTCAAAGTAATCTGTTCATTATATTGAATCTTCTCTTTATAGAATGATGGAAGTACACTTAAAAGCCGCTATATTTTCACTTTCTCATATTTTATAAACCCCACATAAGTTAGCATCCCCAAGAACTTCTTTTCATTCTCTATCATGGTCATGATTCCCAGCTCGAGTTCAAAGAACTCCTCTATTTTCTTGTCATAGAAGTGCTCTGAAAGGTACTCCTTCTAAAAATATTTCTTGAACTACTTCCAGGTGATCCTACACTCATTAATGTGCTAAACTTGCTTCAGCTGATCCCACCACATAACATCTTTCCCATGTAAATGGTATGTGGAAATTCTAGTTTCTAGTTTTGATGAGTAGCTATGCAATGGAAAATACCTTTTGAGTCCAAGCAATCATGCTTCATCATCATATTCCCTTTCTCTTTTACCATCAAAGGATGGTGTCTTAAGCTTCCTCAACTCTCCTTGCAAACTATCCAATCCATGCCTTCTTCTTTGGTGCCTAACATAAGACACCTCTAGAATACTTATGGAATCTTCACATGCATAAAATTTCCTTGCTCAGTAAAGAGGTGAGTGATTTCTATGAGTTCATATAGAACTTCTTTAATAACCATCTCTTATGTCGTTATCTCTTCTTTCATTATATCTTCCCTCTTCCTCATGTCTTGAGTTTGATCCACATTTTGTTTACCTATGCAAATGATTTAATCTTTTCATTACTTGAGCATTTATCTAGTTTTTTTCTCTCATCAACCTCTCATTGTCTTCCTTGTATCTCTGTACTTCTATTTTCAGGATTCTCACAATCTCTAATAATGTTTCTTTCTCCCCTCTACTCTTGTGTTGATTTGATTTTGTCTCTACATTACCTACACTAATATTTTTTCCTTTGGCCTCTTTATCATGGTTGTAAGATGCCTCTCCTTCTTCCATTTCTTGAATATGCATTCTTATATTGGAATCATATGTTTATAACCCCTAACTCTGCAAAATGTGCAAGCATAATTCATGAAGAAATATATATTTCATTCTCTAAATTATAACAATCCAATGATATTTTCCTATGAATCATATTTCTAATGATTGTACTCTTTCCCCATTCTGATATATGAATTAAACGTTATGGATTCCCAAAAAAAACGTCACTTTCACCCCCCCACCCCTTTTTTTTTTGCAACATAATCTTGTCAAATTATTTCATAGCCCCTTTAAATCGTTACAAATTTTGAATTCTATAGAGGCTCTTCCTTCGATCCACTTTCCTTGCGACTAGGGCTCTAAATCACGATCTTAACCACTCTAAGCGACGTTCCTTTAGCTCTTTTCCCTTATTCTTATACACAAGAGCTTGTTCACAAAATGTATGAGGGCTTTGTTACTTCTAGGCCCTTGTCACCTCAACCCCTTTACCTTATCATGAGACTAATGATGGAACCAAATCCTCTAGAATTTGACCTTCACGCTAATCTCCCTTTTCAACTTCCAACTCTCATGAAGTAAACTTTTCCGAAACAATTATATGAACTCCACTGGTAGATCAGATGGTTGATATTTTAATCTCCTGCTGACTAGATAATCTTGACTCATCTGGAGGCTTCAATGAGATAGATAGTCACAACTTAATCCGATGTTCATATGGATGGATTTAATCAATTCAGGAGCTTGACACTCTTGTAATCCAGGACATTACAACTCCCAAGTTGTTTAACTCCCTCAGAGTGATACCCACCAAAGATCTTACCCTATCTTTCCACTGTTAAATTGGATAGTCACAAGAACTACTAGAGGGTCTTAGATGAATAGACCATGTAAATTTTCTACTCCGATACATTACAAATCTCGAGTTGTTTAACTTCCCTGGAGTGACACCTATCGAAGAAGTCATAAAATGATGATGACCTCTTACCATCGATTAGTGCCTCCACTTATGTTATCCTTCCACTAGTTAATCCAATGACCATGAATTAATTAAGAATAGGGATGGATGGTCCTTATTCATTTTTGGACTTCAACGCTTTGGGACTCCAGGAAATTAGCACTCCCAATTCGTTCAACTCCCCAAGAGTGATACCTACTGAAGTGATTATTCCATCCTTCCACTGCTTGATCTAATGGTTGAGAAAAGTCTTGAAGGAATCTTAGATCAAAGGTCTGCATGAATCCCAAAGATGACATGGAATTTTGATGTCACCTATGGTGACGTGTACCTTTGGTACGTGCCCCATGCTTCACTCAAAAATTAATAGGTTGGGGTACATAAGGTATTAAATTCAAGTGACATGTGTCCCCACATGACACCGCTGCCACGTGGCATAAGACACATCATCAACCCAACATACGTTCCACATTATCTGCTCCATATACGATGGCCTACATTACTCCCAAATTACTCCCTACATTACGATCGATGATATTTCAGGACTTCGGCACTCCGAGACTTTGGGTTGTAACAGTTCTAAAATGGTTCGATTCTCCTTGAGTTAAGCTTCTCAAAGTGGTCAACGCCATATGACCCTGACCAACGACTACGATTTCACTGAAGACTCCTATCAGATCGAACGACCAGTGAGACTTCATGACTTTGACCTTTTTTCATGCTTCTTCCTTGTATCCCATAATTGTCAAAGAGACAAAGTTCCAAAGTCTCCATCTCTTTCTTGGCTTTGATCGATGGCTGAAGATCGACCAACGCGATCTGTGATTGGGACTTAATCCCACCCAACCTCTAGTTTCAATTCTATATGACGGTCCTCGTTCACCTGAATTTTGATCTAACGATCTAGAACTCTCATATTGAATGGTTGTGATTGCTCCTGAATTTCAATAGGGAATGGTCAAGATTCTACGATCCTTACAAAGGATCTTTGTCTTGCACGACACTCTGGATTCTATGTGATCTCTGCAACACTATCACTCCTGATATTCAAGATGTCAACAACACATTCATTCTTAAGGACAATACCATAATACCATGTCCAACAATTTCGGCCCATACCAGTCCGGTGTTTGAACAAGAATCTCTGATACCAATCTGTAACATACCTAGCCACCCACATGATGGGCACACTAACTCAAAATCACTTCAGAATTGATTTCCAATTCTGATAAATTTTAAATTAATAAAGAGACATGAAATATTCACATTCATAGTTCAATGTTCATGCTACAACATAAATAAATGAGACATATGTCATGCACAACAATAACCAACAAGCATGCATATTATCGATACAAATTTCATAAATAAATAAATACATCGCGTAAATAATTATACATGTAAATGAAACCATGACATAGAGAACTTATCTTTAACAAAATGAATAACCAACTGGCTATAGAGCAAGGACGTTCCACGAAACCATAGACACTATTTTTCCAAGTGTAAACAACAATGTCACCCCCGAGTTAGGGATATGAGTCCACAAGGATGGTTCCAGAATGCCACTCAACTTCGCAAACCAGTTAGCACTGAATCTCTCACAGGATTCTCAGAACACACAATAATCCAAAGTACACCATCTCTCTTCTACCTAGCCTAAAAAACCCAAGAGAATGGACCCTGTTCTCTCCCACACAGTCCCTCAGGATATCCACCTCCTTCTAGGTCTCCAATGCATCTGGTCAAGAATATCCATGCCAATGCATATCAGAAATGCAGGAATTAATTCATGGATGGAATACACCAACATTCATTACTTCCAGCCAAACCATGGATCCTCTCCATAATTTGTTTCTCTTTCCCAAGCCAAGATCAGAATGAATGAGGAATGAAGAGTGGTTTAAAGAATGATTGGAGAGAGAACATAATGAACAATGTGAATAGTGAACAATGAACAATTAGTGAATGAGTGAATGAGTGAACGAGTGAACCCCCAAACTGACCCATTGTCACAAGTGTATAACTCAAACCATGTACAACTATGTCTCTATAATCACATGCCATAGATATATAAACAATCATAATCCAAGTGTAGTGAAACCTCACCATTATGAAGCCTCAATCTATACCAATAACTTCAAAAACACACCTCACCAAATGCCCTCAAACATGTACTAAGAAATACAAGATATACCTCAACAATATGCCCAATAATGTATGCCAACTACAAAAAACAAATATAATCGCACTATACCTATGTATATATGTCTCATACAATATGTATCATACAACGAATAGTGCCTCCAGGGAAAATACTCAATCTCCCATGACCATACCTCAAGCAATCACCAAAAGACCAACTTCAATACAAGAATATAACATACCGTTTTGAACCTTTAGATAAATCTATTGTACCTTAACACTTTCACACTCTTGTATCCTCACTGCAACCTCTAAAACCTGAAACAACTCTCATTCTTCATATCTGACACTACCTCACATGACGAAAGGGGATTTCTAGCGGTGTCTCGCATGACAGGCTATAGGCATCATGCAGGGATGCCTCGAGGGACGTTTACTATCTGACCTATAGGGATGACTCTAATAAGGGTTTTTCATGATTTTCCTACTCTCTACTGCTACTATGAAACTTTTCTATCACTCTTCCTTTGCTACCTCAGAATTGCACAAATTCACTTGTATAAATGAGTAACTTCAATAAAGATTTCACAAGATAGACATTGAATGTGTTCAATAGGTGCTAATGGGAGTCACTTTCTCTCTTATTTATACTCTCCAAGTGCCTTCCTTTCAGGCTTAACACACTTTCTTGTTGCAACTACTTTGCCCATAATTAGTAAACTCACCACTTCTTCTTGCAACTAATTTATTTTTAATTATTTTCTTATTTAAACAACTTTACCCATATTTAACTCCTAGTTGCAACCAATTTGACTAGTAAACTTATTGATGACTTTCTAGGAGCTTCTAGAATAATTGGCTTCTTTGTTGACCTTCTATGGGCTTGTAGAATATTCATGAGGGTCCTCCAACTTCACTAAGCCATATCTCCTCAACCGTGAGAAACTACGAGACATACCACATATCATCAAAAATGGCACGACATGTGCTATCCATCTATGGTAGTATTACATGCAAATTAATTGATACTCATGTCTTTATTCCTCATACTAAATCGGGTTCCTTAACCACACGTATGGGGCTACCAAAATTTTCTACCAGACACTTGCTTCAAGGGTTGACATCAATGACAACCAACCCAATCTATCAACATGAGATGCACAAAAATGATGTCTCGAGATGAAATATGAGAGAGAAGGAGAAGAGTATATTGATTTATAGTGGAAATTTTCAATAGAACACAATGATTCAGACTAAGATGGAAGTAATACTTCAAATACAGATTATGCCATGACTTAGACTGAGGATGATACCATAGAAAGTGAGGATACTTTGGAAGTAGTATAATTATTAATGCAGATGTGATTAAAGGAATTCTCTAGATATCCTAAAGAAGATGTAAGATACAATGAGTCAAAGCAACCCCCTCTATTCCAACTCTAGGTGTATAGTTCATCATGAGAAGAAGAAAGTTTAGTAAAAATAGAGGTGACAAATATAATTCATTATAGAATAGGACTAATGACAATAGATAAAAGTAGAACAATAGTGATAAATTTTAATTTGATAACATAATAAGTAATAAATGATATAATTACTATACTTCACGTGTTGCATCGAACTAGGAAGGACTATGTAGAGAAACATTGGTTCACATGTGAAGGCATCTGGATGGTTAATTAAGATCATTTCATTAGAATTTAGAAATTCATATTTGTAAATTTTAAATGAAAGGGTATATGAATAGAATGTTCACATATCTTTAAAATTTTTCCTAAAAAGGCCTCATGAATATTTTGATTATCAGTTATGGTGGTGAATCCACTTTAGTTTGTGTGTGTTGTAGCAATCTGCTCACCTTAAGTTTTTTATGCCAAACAAATTTGTATCGTTTTGACCTATTTATTCAGGTATTCATATATAGGATTGTTTAATGGTGACATGAACCTAACACAAATATGTGCATACATAGGAAATATTTCTAACACTTAGAGGAGATAACATAAAAGTGTATATATCTATCAAAATTCTCAAATTCCATATTTTAACTGACCAAGAGGCTAGTTTATTGTATAAATGGAAGGCATAAATTTAGGGTGCATGAAAGAGTATATGAATGTAAGAGAAGATTTGAACATATATCAAACCTTAGTTAACTATAAGTCTAATAAAATTTGATGAAGGAAAACAACTCATGGTCGAAATGTAGTGTAAAGACTTGTGCACCAATACTTGCAAAACATTATACACGAATGATTTTAGAGCCTGAGGTTGTAGTGCCCGATTTTATTTGATTGTTATGATAGAGTAGAATTATTATTTGAGGAAATTTATTTACAAATGACTTGGTTATTATGATGATGAAACATGAACTTTTATTATATGATTAACTTTAAAATAATGTTAATTGAGTGGTTTAATTATAAATTTATTGATGACCACATGAATTGATTATGCATTAATTTGATGTGATGGATGATAATGATCTTTATGACTTTGATAATAATAAATAAAAAATAGATACATTGATTTATATATATTATTGATGGTTTTCCTAGTGTGACAAGAAAACCATAAGGGGGCATTGACATGGGATTCTTTCAACATATTATTGGACTTTAGATTAACTCAGGAAATATTAAACATTGTTTGAATATGTTATATTTTTATTCAAACTATCAAAATTACCAATGCATTGAGTGTGGCATGTGTAGGCATATGGAAAATGCTTGTTGATTGATCCACACATGAGTAATGGGTTTGTATAGAATCTTATCGAGTACCATTAAAAGAGGCGAAACAAAATCCCTACTTTCAACTACTAACACTATTTTTGTGGCATGAGTTGTAAATTCAACCACGCTTCTACTATGATATTATACATTTCCATGAGGGTAGGCTGAAGGCTCAGTGACTCGTGAAGTTTATTTGAGTATGCAGTGAGGTGAAGACAGTATTCCTCAGTGACCATTACCTCCTCAACAAAGGGAATTGAATATGAGTTAACAATGTCTCCACTATAACGCCATTTCCCCATCAAGAAAATTTGGGTATCTAAAGGGCTTGCAAACCATCTCTAGTTCCCTGTCTTACCTGACTATTTTTACAAAACCGAGCTTATTATTTGAGCACATTTGTTCGCAAATGAATTTTTTAATACAATATTATGATATTCAAACACAATTTATTTGGATTTACTCAAATATAAAATGTGAAAATTGTTTAATTTAATGGATGAGATGTTGTTGAATAATTAATGCAATAATTGTTAAACTCGTGAATTACATGAGATTTATTATATATATTGCATATATTACTAAAATCTTCCTCAGTTGATAGGGAGCTTATGGATACGTTGATGCAAGCATCGTCAACAAAACTCTGGGAGTTTGGTTGATTTTGGGAATAACACTTATTTTTGTGATTTTGTATTGTATAATTGAAATGATTAATGATAATGATGACAAGAGAAGGTTGAATGGATGCAGGCACATGGACAATGTTTTTTGATCTTACTCACATACGAGTAAGAATATTGTATAGAGAAATACCTTACATTATTAAGAGAGGTGGAACACCATCCATGTTTCCATCTACTAGCACACCTACCGTGGTCGGAGTTGAAAAATGGGGGACACTTTTTGTCAAGAAGTTACACGTTGCTATGAGCATAGGTCAAAGACTCAGGCACTCATGATGACAAGTTAAGGGGTGCACAATAAGGTGAAATCCTTATTCCTTAGTGTCCTTTAGTCTAACAAATAGGGGAAACGACTAAAGTTAACAAGGTCTTTGCAATTGCGCCACTTTTCCCATTTCTTAAAGTCTTATGTTTTAAGGGCATGATGCATGGCACCCTTGGAGTATGCAAGTAAATCCTGAAGGGAATGGGGTACATGGAACCCTTAGCATTCTTATGAAATTTTGGATGGATATGTAAAAGTATAATTCCAAAATAAATGAAGGGTAGGGTACAATAAAAATCATTCTTAGAAATAATCAATGAGGAAAAATGTTGAATAAATTTATGCACTTATAAAAGAGAAAAGTTAAATTCAGAGACAAAATATTGATTTATTTATTATCCTTGGGTACATTCAAATAAAAGTAAAAACAGTTAGGAAATCGGCTTGAATCCAAGATGTGCATGTTTTATTTTTTACGAATTAATTATTAAAATTTAAATTCATGAAAACTCTAAATAAAAGAGGAGGGAAGAATCCTAAATAAAGTTGAAAACATAAGCTATATAAAAAGTAAGCTAAGAGTTAAGTGGAAAAGACTTTAAATAGACCAAGATACTAAATATTCTCATGCATATAAAGTGAGATTTTTGGAGGAAATATAGAAGAAATCCACGAGAGATTATAGGAAGCCAAAAAAGTTGGATGAGGAAAACGAATTAAATTAAATTATTGCATTTTCATGTGCACCTTTGCATGTACATGATAAATGTCAAGATGAGTAATCAAATTAAATAATTATTAAATTACTAATTATGTATGAGTAGGATAGGTGTCAATTTTCTCATTAGGTATAAAAGAAATTTTTGGAGAAGTAGAAAGAATTTATCTATTTCCCTAATCTTGGATGTTTATGGTAACTACTATTTGAACTTTGAGATATTATATTTGTGAGTTTGAACATTGATGTATTCTTTGAGATCGGAACGTTAGAGATTGTGAGCTCTAACACCAATACTTTTAGATAACAGTGGTTTCTATACAACCCTATTGTAATAGGGGCCTTGGGGAAGAAGATTAACAGAGTGGTATTCGGTGAACATTTCCAGCAATCGACAAACTCTGATGGAAGTGATGCAACATCCAGTCAAAGTGATTTTGACGACCGATAATCCGACTCCTTATAGTGACGATAGTTTGTAATACTTAACTTTCTTACCATTGTAATGCTATTACAGTTCTTTATAAATTAATTAAGCTTGACAATCCATCAATATTGGGATTATGTAAAGAAATTGTTGGTTAAAAGTAGAATAAAGATAATATTGACATTTTTTGTGATAATTTATTAATGGAGGTAATAGTGGTTAGTTTTGTATTATGACACAATTGAACTAAATTATTTCGTATATCATCAAATTTTTGTAGTACCAGATTAAATAACTTTATGTAATTCCATTGAATTAATTTATGCATTTCTTTTAGTAGGTTTAATTAAATTAGATGGTAGAAAAGAAAATTAACTTAAATAATTTTTTGCATGTAAATTGAAGTAGATCCGTAGGCTCATGTTTAGAACACAATTTCGACAGAGGAAAAAATAATAATAATTATAATCTGAAGCTGAACATGCATTTATACAGTCCTCCATAAACTTATAACTAAGATTATGTTCTGAAGTCAAGTCTGACAAATTTGCATTAAAAGTTGAACGTGTGTACCGTTTATTTTATTAAATTTCATCTTGAACTAGAAGTTAGATCCTAGCATGCTCGGTTTGTGTTAGTATTCGGTACTCAACTACAATTGTGCCAATTGGCACTCCTAGTGATCAAACATTGGTATTTGGATTTGTTGCTTGTTGTTTTCTTATTGATCAAACATTGGTATTTGATTTGTTGTTTTAACCCTTTTGAAATTATATAGATGGAGGTGAATCATTGGAAATCTCTATGTCTTTTATTGCTGTGTGACTGTGTTTTGGCTTCTGATATTTGTGTTTCAGCATTTGCAATTATCAACTATTGGTATCAGAGGAAGTTGTTGGAGATCCATGAGGCCATCCGCAAGAGCTGAATCTCTGTGCATAAAACGAAAACAAGAGAGAACATCGGTTTTTCAAGTCAGCGTTGGACATAAGGAGTGTAGGAGCATTGATCAACGTTGGGCATCAAGGAGTTTAGGAGCGCTGGTTAGTAGTGGACTTATGAATTTTTTTCGCAAATGATTTCAGCGCTGGGCTGTATGCGGGCGGGAAGGCAGCGCCGACCTCCTTTAAATCAAAAGCCACAATCTCATTTAATTTATTCCCATGGTAAATTTATTTGGAATTTAAGGCATGGTCACGATCTTTAAATAATTTATGGTATGATTTTTTTTTAAAGATTTAAAGATTTAAATATACGTGTGGAGGAGTATATGAAAAAAATGTGAATTTGTATTATAATGCATATAATACAAGTGGGTGGATGCCTTATATAACATATTTGAGGTGGCATTTTTTTATATATTATTAAAAGGTTTTTTATTAAATCTTTTATTAAACTTTGTAAAGTTTAAATCATTATTTCTCTACATTATTTTTCAAAGGGATATTGGTTATTATATAGCAGTGGTGTTTTTTGGAATATTTTTTCTAATGGTAAAGACGCATACTGCTAAGTTCGAAATTGAGAAGTTTAATGGCAAGAAAAATTTCGAGATATTGAAGGTTAAGATGCACGATCTTTTCTTGCATCAAGGTGTGGTGAAGGTGCTTTTGGGAAAAGCAAAGCAACCCGCGACCGCAAGAAATGATGACTGGGATGAGATGGATGTTAGAGCAGTAAGTCTCATACGTCGGTGTTTAGTCGATGATGTATTGTTCAACATTGTTACAGACAAGACAACAACCGGTTTGTAGTCAAAGTTGGAAAGCCAATACATGATGAAATCCTTGACGAACGGGATCTTCCTCAAAAGATAATTGTAGAGTATGCGCATGAAGGAAAGTACGAAGATAACTGATCATTTAAATACTTTTAATACTCTTTTAGTCCAGTTGACTAGTATGGGAGTGAAATTCGAATATGAAGATAAGGAAATTCCATTATTGTGTTCTTTGCTCGCGTCATGGGATCACTTTGTTGCCTCTATTAGTTTCATTTCAATAGAAAGTATTGAGTTTGATGATATTGTTGGAGCTTTACTGTAGGAAACAAGGAAAAAATCCAATCTAGAAACCTCTACATCTCAGGCGATGATGGTCAGAGCACGGTCAAAGGGATTTCTCTCGGTCAAAGTTGAAGGGAAAGAAGAACAAACTTAAGTGTTGGTTTTGTGGAAAGTATGGACACCTAAAGAAGGACTGTTGGAAGTGACAATAAGCCTCCATAGAAAATCCTCCAAAGGAGACGAAGGAAGCAAATGCAACCGAAACAAGTTCAGCAACAAGTTCAGGTATGTCTCATGAAGTTTTATCAATTGGTATTGGCTCAAGTCATGATCAAAATTGGTTATTAGATTATGGTGCTTCAAATCACACGTGTCTTCATAGACACTGGTTTATTACTTACTAGTCTATAGATGATGGAAGAGTTTACATGGGAAATGATATATCATGTAAAGTTCTGAGAATTGATAGCATTCAAATTAACATGTTTGATGGGACTGTTAAAATACTAACTGATGTGAGACATGTACCTGAGCTTAGGAAGAACCTTTTTTTTTTGGGATTCTTAGACACTGGAGGATATAAGAGTATTTTTCAAGGTGGAGTTATGAAAGTCTACAAAGGAATCTTACTGATTATGAAAGCGAAGAATATTTATAACTTGTTTCTGTTAGAAGGAAGAACTAAGTCAGATCATGTGACAACAGTATCTGAGAACGACAGTGATTCTGTTCGACTGTGGCATCAACGGTTGGGCCATATGAGCGAACAAGGATTAAAAGTATTATCTGATTGCAAGTTACTTCCCAGTCTAAAGTCTTTAAAGTTAGATTTCTGCAAGCACTCTATTTATGGAAACCATAATAGGCAGATATTTAAAACCGGAAGACTTGCCAGTGAAGGAATCCTTGATTATATCCATTCTTATGTTTGGGGACCATCCCCTACTATTTCATATTGAGGATCATCATATTTTGTAACATTTATAGATGATTTCTCTAGAAAGGTTTGGGTCTATATGTTGAAAAGTAAGGCTGATGTATTTACAATTTTCAAGCAGTTTAGAGCTTTAGTGGAAAACATCACTTCTAGATCCATTAAATGTTTAAAAATTGATGATGTGGTGAATTTACATCAATGTAGTTTGATAATTATTGCAAGGAACTTGGGATCGATAGCCATAAAACCACTGCATGTACTCCTCAACAAAATGGAGTTGTTGAATGCATGAACAAGACTCTTCTAGAGAGAGCAAGGAGTATGCTTAGTAACACCAATTTGCAGCAGGAACTGTGGGCAGAAGCAATAACTACAACTTGTTATTTGGTGAATCCATCACCATCAACAACAATAGATTGAAAAATTCCTTAAGAGGTATGGACATGTCACCCTTGTAATTATTCTAATCTTAAATTTTTTGGTTGTGATGCCTATGCTCTAATTCTGAAACATCAACGTTCTAAATTAGATCCAAAATAAAAAAGTCTTATATTTGTTGGATATGGTAATGGTATTAAGGGGTACAAGTTGTGGGATCCTACTACCCACAAGATCACCATTAACAGATATGTAATATTTGATGAATCATCTCACATCAAATCAAATGTAGATGTTCAAATGAAACAGGAAGAAGCACTAAAGTATCAACAAATTTAGTTTGAAACTAATGAAGGTGAACATGAACAAGTTTAAGAAGATGTTCAAGAAGAGTCTCCTGCAGCAGAGGAAGACATGGTTGATGATGACAATCAACAGATTGTGTATGAGCCACAAACTTCCCTAAGGAGGTTTACACGGGTCAGAAATCGTCCAAGAAGGTATGATGATTTTGTTTCGTCAGTTTATTTAAGTACTAATGATGATGAACCTTCGTGATATGAGGAAGTTGTGAAGGGTTCTAACATTGATACATGTAAAGAAGTGACGAAAGATGAAATGAAGGCATTAGAGAGGAATGCTACATGGGACCTGGTAGAACTTCCAAGAGACATAAAAACTATAGGTTGCAAGTGGGTCTACAAGCTGAAGAAGGGTGTTGATGATAAGGTGGAAAGGTACAAACCAAGGCTAGTTGCGAAAGGATATTCTCAAGAAGAAGGTATTGAATTTCATGAGATTTTTTTACCAGTTGTAAAGACTGTTTCAATTCAAATTGTGTTAGCATTAGTTGCATTGCTTTATTTGAAGTTGGAGCAATTAGATGTTAAGACTACTTTCTTACATGGATATTTGGATGAGGAATTTTCCATGGAACAACCTGAAGGGTTCGTTCAAAATTGCAGCAAGAAATTTGTTTGCACGCTCAAGAACTCATTGTATAGTCTGAGGCGGTCTCCTAGACAATGGTACAATAAATATGACTCTTTCATGGTGAGCGAGAATTATACAAGGAGTGAGTATGATCATTGTGTCTACTTTAATAAATTGAATAATAGAATATTCATTATATTAGTATTGTATGTTGATGATATCCTTTTAGCAAGCAAAAACATAACTGAGATCAACATGTTAAAGGGTCATATGGCTAGGATGTTCGATATGAAAGATCTAGGAGCAGCAAGGCAGATTTTGGTCATGGAGATATTCAAAGACAGGAGGAATGGTAAGATTTGGTTGTCACAATAGAAGTATGTTGAGAAGATACTTTTGAGGTTTGGTATGAACGATGTGAAACTAGTATCAATCCCTTTGGCTTCCCATTTTAATATTTCTTCAAGTTTATGTCCTAGTAGAAAAGAAGAAAATGAATATATGTGTCGAATACCATATGCTAATGTAGTAGGAAGTCTAATGTATGCGATAGTTAGTAAAATGTCATACATTTCACATGCAGTTGGGGTTGTCAGCAGGTATATGGAAAATCCAGGTAAAGAGCATTGGGAGGGTCACAAGTGATTATTGTATCACCTATTGTGGATATGTTGATTCTAATTTTGCAGGTGATTTAGATAAGAGAAGGTCGACTTCGGGGTATGTCTTTACTCTTGCAGGTGGAGCTATTAGTTGTATGTCAAAGATACAAAACATTGTTGCTTTATCCACTATAGGAGGGCAATCATTTTTCATTTTCTTGTGGAAATTAATATTAATTCATGTGAACCCGTAGAGGCATATGAAATGTATTAGTGAAGCTGCTATAATCTCCATGATCTGAATAATAAGACAACCAATACCTCTACTCGGTGGACGTAGCCCAACTTTTAGGTGAACCACGTGAAATCTCTATGTCTTTTATTGTTGCATAACTGTGTTTTGGCTTATGATCTTTATGTTTTCGCATTTGTAATTATCAACAATAATAATTAGTTCATCATCGATCTGGATTTCCTTTTGTCACATCGATTTTTTTTCCTCTTCATTATCTATGATTCATTAAATTCCTCTACATTTCAGCATGTGCTTATACTTTTCTTCCACCATCCAACGTACTTTTTCACGAGGGGAGTCATATAGTTTACCTTGTGATGAATTCCAATCTCTCAATTTCCGTCTATGGTATAGCTGAGAATGATATCTTAAATAAGCTACATATAGAAATTAACTATGAGGTTGCATGCACAAATTTTGGTGTATGTATTAAATTATGTATATCTATATATAAATATGCTCGAATAACTTTGTGTATGAATACCTAGATAATGTATTTGATCACTATAGAAGTTTTTTGGCATTGCCTTCGAATCACTATCTGACTTCCTTTTAGCCTGTGGTCAAATATGTCCAATCACTCACCTATCTGCGTCAAGCATAGATTTGGTCGAAAATATTATCTTGCGATCAGACAATGCATTGTAAACTTCTGTTACGGAAATCATATCATTCAGTCGATGTCAGAATCCCTAATTTAGGATCTCGCTTCAACATACTACAACAGCATGCAAATCCCAAGACTTAGGTTATCACGACCCAAATAATTTATTAACCAACATTAACATTTAACTCATGGTCGGATTGAACGAGTTCAGTAGACCGGATGGGGAAGGATTCATTTTAACAGAAGCTACTATCCGTTCACTATTAATAAGTTGGTGCTACGGTTGGTGAAAACAAGTTAGGGTAGGGTTCACTGATCATATTATCTATGATTTGGTCTCGTCATTGAATATCGATTCAAATGGTTGATCATTTTTTTTGAAAATCGAGATAAAAAAAAAAAAAAAACTTTTTTTATATACTAAATATTTTTCTCATCAAGTGGGGTAAATGATGACACAGCTATCACTATGATTGACTAAGAATAATAAATAATTAGTTGTTTTATCTAACTGTTCTATGAAATGGTTTTTTAGATGGAATTTGAGGACATAAATCTACACAAAAATATTATTTTTTGTTATTTAAAATTCATTTCTGAATGCAAAAAGGATTCAGCATGCTGAAAAACCCCTGAAGCAATACATAAATAATCATTCAAATCTGAGGATCTAACAATTTCCTACCAGA
Organism: Picea engelmannii; assembly: GCA_009831015.1. NCBI lineage: Eukaryota > Viridiplantae > Streptophyta > Pinopsida > Pinales > Pinaceae > Picea > Picea engelmannii. Next base: position 369,518 of record ML779996.1, read on the forward strand.
TTTCCAATAAATATCCAAAAAAAAAAATCACACAAACTGTTGAAATTCCTAACAAACAATTCTCAATTCTTCAATCATTATTTTAGAATTTACATCTAATTCATAAATTAAGCGTAAACAAATTCTCATCTTAGAACCATGAAGGTATTATATTTAGGGTTGAGTTGTGTTGAGTATTAGAGTTGTAAGAAGAGAATTATACATCATCATACACAGAGAATTAAATGTGACTGAATTCCCAATGGATCACTGTTATACATTTAGAGATCATAGGAATCGTTGAAAGCTTATATCTGAATGTTGCTTAAATGTTTAAGAATATAAGTTGGATATTGAGTATTAATGTTGTAAATAATTCACAATTCGAATTGGTGAAATTGTTGTACACAATATTATTATGTTACAATTGTTATAAAATTTTCCTTGCAAAATATTGATGTGTTGAATTTGACCTTTAATTAGTTGTGCATTTGAAAATATATCGTGATATTATTATTTAAATTGCACAAATGTTAGAATTTATGATGGTTATTGATAATGGTGTATTAATTGCTAAATGTCGTTGGGTGCAATGTTTGTGCAAAGGGTTAGTAAATTGGGACGTTATTCTTGTATCAATCTTTTATGGATTAGTTTTATTAATATATTATAATGTTGGTTGTATTAATTGATAAAAGAAATGTCTTAATTATCTATTTAGGTAATTGTTAATTGTTGTAAAGTAAATTTTATCTTGATCAATTAGACAAGGAGATTGATTATATGGAAGTATAAATCTTGCAAGTATCTTAGAACACATTCCCAGTCATAAAAATCCAAGAAAATCACATTAGTGGATTACAAATGCTTTTTATGTATACTTGATTACAAATGCTTCTTATGTATACTTGAAGATTGATATTTTCATTTAATGGTTACGAATTACAATGTAATTAGCCTATGTTATAAAGCATGTATTAGTCTACAATATTGCCCAGGTTTTAATGTGCTAATATGTTATGTGATTTGCATTATTATCTTACCCAGTGTTAACTTTTTGTAATTCTTTAATACATGTAAAAAAATGATGTATTTGAGTCAACTTAGTGAGGCACTACCTATGGTATCAGTGTGAGGTTCAACACTCTAAGATTATGGACCCCTTACAACATTCATTCGTGAAAGAATTAACTATGTATGATTGCAAACTAACCAAACTGGATTTTATTTTATGACTGGTAAAAATCAATAGAGGAGGAAGAAAAGGTTGGGGTATGATTTCTAGGGGGTGCGATCTCCCCTCTCTGCCGCAACCCACATCAATAAGAAGAGTGTTCCCCAAAGAAGGAACATATATAATCCAGTGAAGTAATGAACATGATGAGATCTTTCTAGAGGATTTTTGATGCATTAATGAACCATTTAGAGAAAGAGGAATGTGGAGTATCACATTGCTTCTCTTGGATATATATATATATATATATATATATATATATATATTCATGTGTATTAATCATTCAATATGTTGTGATTAATATGTTTTCTCATTCTTTCTCTCTTTTTCTCTCTATTAATTCTCTTAAAAGTTATATGTTATTTTATTTAGCTAGGTTCTCTGCGAATCATTTTTGGGTTTTCACCCAAACTTAGCATGGTATCAGATCGCATAGGTTACTAGAAGCAAGGCACATAAATGTTTTTTTTTTCAGGTTCAGGAGGAGATTTAGTAATGAGAGATGGAATAAACACAAGTTATTCTTCTCATGCCATACAATTATTTTGATTGGAAGCCAAGAATTCTGCATGAGCTCAAGAATCTAGGATTATATCGATTGACAAAGGCTACAAAGGATCAACCAACTCCAACAATCAATAAATTAAAGTATTCGACCACATGGATGAGGTCCGTAGTCTTCTTTGCATGTTAGTATCTCTTGATTTATGGTTTCATTTTGATTCTTGTACTACTCCGAATGGGATTTGGACCACACTTTCCAGTCTCTTTGGAAAGAAGGACGAGATGAGAGGTCATATGCTCGAGATAGATTTGAATCGTTTGAATCCAAAAAGATTTGATAATATTCAAGACTTATTTAGGAAGTTTAAATCTCTTCTTATCAATTTAAAGGGATGTGGTGTTCACAAATCAACACAAAAAAACACCATGTTCTTTCAGTATTGGAAAAAAATGATTCAAAATATGTTGTGCTTTTCTCTACTTTCTATTCAAGAAGGTACACATTAGGATCAACATGGACTATGCCTACATTGGAATAGTTCATTAAATCCATAATGCATGAGAAATCTAATTTTATTTAGATGGGTCTAATCAAGGGCCCCAAGGTGCATGCACTTTTTATGTATGATGGTAGCAACACTTCCAATCGAGAGGTCACATAGAAAGGAAAGGGAAAGGTACATTCATAGTAGGAAGATGAACCGAATTCCTCTAATGGATCCCTAGTTTCCAAAGGTGGAAAGGGAAAAAAAAAGGGAAGTCAAAATGTGGTTACTGTAATCACGACTCTCATCTTGAATCAACATGCATGAATAAACAAATTGATCTCATGGAACACATACTTTAGAAGATCCATATTTTGGAACACATTCCCAAGGCTTCCAAGAAGAATCTGAAATATCAAGCACCAATGAAACTAGGAAGTTATCATGTTTTGATTATTATTCACTCTTCTCTCTATGCATGGATCTTGGATCTAGGAACATCCCATCATATGGAATACACAAAAGATTTATTTTCATCTTTAACTGTTATCATGGGTCCTCCCATACTCATGGGTCATGATACTTGAGTAGAGGTCACTAAATAAGGGATAGTAAAGCTCCACATGGAATACTTGAGAATGTATTTCACCTTCCAAAAATCTCCATGAATCTTCTCTCTATCTATCAAATAACACAATTATGGAGAGTAAAAAGGGTAGAATTCACATTGGATTCCATGACCATATATGAATTGTATGAAAACTCTAAGATTGTTGTTGGTGAGGTCAATCACCAGTCTCAGTTGTATACATTCTCTAATTTTAGTGCTAAATCTTATCCCTCATTGTTATTGAATCATTCTGATGATGATAGTGTATTTGGGCATGAGATATTTGGTAATATAAATTTTATATACATGCAACAACATAGAAAAAAGGGATCGAACAAAGGATTCTCAGGGAATGGCTAAAGTCATACATATCAAGAGCTACATGCACATCCTCTTAGACTAGACGTCCAAGATAATGAGTCCACACATTTAGATTAGACTTCATATCTAAGTTTTGAACAAGATTCAAAATGTGATGGACATACAAATGATGAGAATACATATGATGAGCCATTGTAGATGCCCAAGTGAGTTCATTCCACCCAATAGGGATAAAGTGACCTTATGGGAGATCCTTCGACTCGTAGGAGGAATAGATCTCAAATTTAGGACACTCCTAATTCACTTACAGTTACTAAACTAGTGATGCACATGCATTTCTACATCATCCAAGCATCAAACAATCAACCCTACGAAGAGGTTGTTGGGAGTCTCCTCGAGAACTAGAAACGAGATTTGGTTTTGCTTCCTTTAGAAAGGAATCTTTTTAGGTGAATATGGGCCTACAAGATCAAGAGGGAAGTAGACATACATGTGAGAAGGTGCAAGACAAGACAATTTTCTAAGGGACTTCGACAAATCCATACAAATAGTAAGACTTCATTGTGTGCCTAAAAAAGATAATTTCAAATAGGGGAGAAATATTTATAGGAATATTTTGGACAGGTTCTTTGGATGCTTTGGGAGTAAAATTAAATCTTCATATGACATATCATCTTGAGAATGATGGAAAAAAAAGTAACAAACAAAATCTTGGAAGATATGTTAAGGATGTACATCATGGATCAACATGAACATTGGGAAGAATTTATGTTATTGGTTGAATTTGCATATAACAACAATTATCAAAGTTCTATAAATATGGGATCATTTGAGTTTTTGTATGGGAGACCATTTATAAAACTTCTTAGCTAGGGTAGGCTGGAGGATATAGTTTTGGTAGGAACACAAGTTATTCAAAAAATGGAGGAGTAGATGAAAAATATCAGAGAAAGACTAAAGGAAGCCCAAGATAGAAAAAAACATTATGTTGATGAACATAGAATCGATCAAAGTTAGGAAGTTAAGGACAATGTTTTTTTGGATGAAGATGCAAATTGGTTCAATCAAGTTTGGGGAGGGAGAAAAATTATCACCAAGATATGTTAGACCTTTTGAAACTGTAGATAAAAATGGATCAGTGGCCTATCATCTTGATTAACCGACATCTTTATAGTGTATGCATGATGTTTTTCATGTTTCTTATTTATTTCATTACATTTTCGATCCTTGACATTTTATTGATCTAAATTATTTGAAGATGTCGGATTAGGGGGCCATGACGCCTAAACCAATCAACATTTTTTACCAGCGCCCTCCACAACTTCGACGTCATTTCTTCGACCAAGTAAAGGTAGAGTGGGATATTTATAGTCCTAGTTTTGTTACCTGGGAGGAGACAACTGAGATGCGTCGATAGTTTCTATATCTATTTGGAAACTTTAGGATGAATTTTAAGTTAATAGGGGTGTATGTAGTGCCCTATTTTATTTGACTACTTTTACAAAACAAAACTTATTCTTTGAGGGAATTTGTTCACAAATGACCGAGTTAATACATTCTTATGATATTTAGACACAATATACTTGGATTTGCTAAAATTTAAAATGCGAAAAATGGTTTAATTAAATGCATGAGATGTTGGTGAATAATTAATACAATAATTTTAAAACTAATGATTTACATGAGATTGATTATATGTATTGTAAATATTACGAACAATTTCTTGAGTTGATAGGGAACTTACATATACGTTGGCATGAGCATCGTTAACAAGACTTGAGGACTCCGAATTCAGTAAGGGAGTAGAACTTATTTTGATAATTTTGTATTGTGTAATTGAAATGAATAATGATAATGCCCACAAGAAAAGTTCAAGTGGATGCAATCACATGGATTATGTTTTTCGATCTAACTCACATAGGAGTAATGGGGTTGTATAGAGCCATAACAAACATTATCAGGAGAGGTGGAACAACACCCATGTTACCACCTACTAACACTCCTACCGTGGTCAGCGTTGAAAAGTGTGGGACACTTTTGTTGAAGTGATTGCACGTTTTTGTGAGGAGAGGTTGCAGACTCGGTCACTCATGGATAAATTGAGGGGCATGAAATAAAGTGAAATATTTATTCCTCAACATCCATTAGTATCAGAAATAGGGGCAACGACCATAGTTAACAATGTCTCTATTGTTGCACAACTTTTCCCATTTATCAAGGTCGGATATTTGAAGGGCATGATGCATGACACCCTTTGAGTATACAACTAACTCATGAAGGGAATGGGGCACATGTCACCCATAGAATTCATATAAAAATTTTGATGGATATGTAAAAGTATAATTGAAAAATAACTTAAGGGTCGGTTATAAGAAAAAATATTCTTAGAAATTATCAAGGACGAAAAATGTTAAATACATTTATGCACTTACAAAAGATAAAAGTTAAATTAAGAGACAAAAATATGATTTATTTAACAACAAACATCAACAAGGGTAGGTTAAAAATTAAATGCAAAATGAATTAAATAAATCACGATACTAAATATTTTCATGCATCCAAAATAAGATTTTGGGAGACACCTAGGAGACACTGTAGGAATCCAAAGAATTGAGTGAGGAAAATAAATTAAATTAATAATTATCATTTTCATGTGCACATTTATATGGCAAAATGAATAATTAAATGGAAATAATTATTAAATAACTAAGGATAGGTGTTAATTTTTTCATTGGTTATAAAATATAGTTTTGGGAAAGGAGAAAGGACTTATTATGTTTCCCTAATATTGGATGTGCACATTTTGTGCACATTTTCAAGGGAAAATGAATAATTAAATTAAAATAATTATTAAATAACTAAATATGCATTGGTAGGATAGGTGTTAATTTTCTCATTGGTTATAAAAGAAAGTTTTGGGGAAGGAGAAAGGACTTATTATGTTTCCCTAAATATTGGATGGTTGTATTAACGACTATTTGATCTTTGAACAATTCTATTTGTCAATTAGAACATTGGTGTATTCTTTGAGGTGGGAACCTTAGAGCTTGTGAGCTCGAGCACATATAATTTTGGCTAGTGTTTGGTTCTATATAACTCTATTGCGACTCAAGGGGCCTCGGGGAAGAAGAGTACCTACACTTTGATGTTGGTAGGGTGGTATCTAGTGATCAACAAACTCTAGAAGAAGTGACGCAACATCTAGCGACATACAATAATTCATAATAGTTTTTTTTTTTTTAAATTGTAATGTTATTACAATTTTTTATAAATTAATTAAGCTCGATAATCCATCTATATATTGGGATTGTGTAAATAAGTTTTGGTTAAATGTAGAATACAAATGACATTGATATTTTTTTGGGATAGTTTATTAACGAAGGTAATAGTGGCCAGCTGTCTATAATGAAAAATTTGAACTGAATTAGTGTTTTAAATGGATATGGAGTATTATTTTGTTTGTCATCAAATGTAGAATACAAATGACATTGATATTTTAAAGCTGTCTATAATGAAAAATTTGAATTAAATTAGTGTTTTAAATGGATATGGATTATTATTTCGTTTGTCATCAAATTTTTATAGTATTGGATTAAATAACTGTATGTGATTATGTTAAATTAATTTATGTATTTCTTTTGTTCTAGGTTCCATTAAATTAGATGGTAAAGAAGACAATTCTAATGTCTAATTTAAATTTAAAAAAATTGCTTAATTATAATCTGAAGCTAAATCTACAGTTATACAATCCTTTGTAAAACTATAACCAAGGTTATGTTTTGAAGTCGATTCACGCTGAAAGTTGATTGTCTGTACCATTTCTTTTGTTAAATTTCATCTGGAAATAAACGTTAAATCCTTGCATGGAGGAGTTGTGTTAGTATTTGGTATTTTACTGTGCGTCCAATTCCTTGCCTTTTTTTTTTCGTTTCTTTTTGTTTTCTTAATGATCGAACCCTAGTATTTGCATTTGTTGTTTTCACCCTTCTGAAATCATCTAGTGATTAGTTCATCCCTGATCTAGATTGCTTTCTATTACACCGATTTTTTCCTCTTTCTTATCTGTGCTTCCTTAAATTCCTCTACGTTTCAACGTGTGGTTATACAGTTATTTCACTATCCAACGCACTTCTTGACGAGGGGAGTGATATGGTTTACCTTCTCTAGCTGATGAATTCCAATCTCTCAATTTTCATCTACGATAGTAGAGCTCCATCTATACCTGAGAATGATATCTGAAGGGTTTTCGTACCGGCCCAAAACAATGATAATCAATCGTTACTGTATAATTTACAGCGAATTCATAAATTATGTATAAAGCAATTATGAATTTTTAACCGAAGGTATTATATTTAGGGTTGAGCTATGTTAAGTATTATAGTTGTAAGAAAAGAACTATACAACACCATGCAAAGATAATTAAATATAACTGAGTTTCGAATGCATCCATGCAATACCTTTTGATATCATAGGAATCATTGAAGCTTATATCTGAATCTAGTTATATTAGAAATGGGTATACATGAAATTTTTTGTAGCGGCCCGGCCGTTAAGAAAACAAGCGACAACTAAACGGTAAGCGTTAGGGATATAAGTCAATTAAACAACAACATTGACACGGTATTCAATTATTAATGGAACAATATTAACGCAAATCAACAATCGGGACAAGAAGCCTTCTCCTTACTGCCATGAATAATGAAATACACATCGACCCATTAACACAATAAATGGCATCCCACAAAAGTGCATTTAGACTACTATTAAATGATGACGCATAAACTTTATGAATAAATCCAATAACACATCTCTCTAATCATCATTAAAATAATTAACAACGCCATATGATAGCGACAATTAAACATAAAGAGCACCATATACACAAATAGCTGCACCATAGATTAGCACGTCAACTATATTCAAATTCATCAATCATAAACCACCATTAATATGGTGCACGAGAATTCATTGTCTTAAACATCTTAGACCATACAAAATCCGTAGGGCAACGCAAAACGCAAATGTAGTTATAAACGAGGCGCAAATCCTAAACGCACAATGTCATTATTCGTCATAATAAAATTTCATCTTGTGCAAAGGACTAAGATCTAAAACCCTACAAACATTAATAATTCAGTGTGCACATGGAGAATTTAAATACGCACTCAATTATACATCTATAACATCATGACACCCGAGAAACTACTCATTTACAATACGAAAGAGAATATAAATAGTGACTCAATCACAGGACAACAAAATTTAGAGGCGCACGTAATCATCTATTTTAACTGGCGCAAGAGGTCAAGAGCTTAGTCCGTCATAAGTCATTCATTTTCTAAGGGCGCGAGAGTAAATAAGTCACACAATTCTCGGATCAATGAATCCATTCAAGGTGCAAAGAATCTAAACCCCGAACATTATTCATTAGTATTAGTTCAAGTATCGTCAATAAGTTTCCAGCTTCGGTAGACCATAACCGATACATGACTCCACTAAGTTTACCTTAATGGAGAAATCCCCTTTGTAAAAAGATCGAGAAACAATATCACTAGTTATTAAGACTCCCTAAAGGCCACCCTTTTTAATGGCAAGGCATAAGAGTGTAAACGTAGTCTATAAATCCCATGGTAAGGTCTCAATAAGAACAACTTCAGGGGTAAACTTAAGGTTTCTATACTATTAGTACATCCTTAAGGACTATAACCTTATTCTTAACAAGCATTATTAGTATTCGACGGATGCAATCGTTCAAGGGAATTTGAGAGGAAACCCAACCCTCGTTAAGCAATAAGGAGGTTCACTTGCCACTTCACCCAATTAATGTCATATTAAAAAACATAATACTTAACAAATTCAAAAATTCAATGTATAGAGATGTATAATTTCTTCAATGCTCCATAGAGAATTAGAGAATTGAGATGTGAAACAAAATATACTAATACTAAAAATATTCAATTTTCACTTTACATAAATATTTTTATACCAATTATATACAAAAGTGGTTGAAAATAACATTTATTCCACCATAGATTCTTTTACATTTTAATGCAAAGGAGATGCTCAAAATTTTGTGGTTTCATGCATTACAGGTCTTCTAAACTATTCAGAAGGTCAGCAATATAAAACCACACTTATATTTACCAGCCGACCATAGGTGTAAATGAGCATTGTCACTTAAAAATTATTTTATTTAAAGTGAAACAAATTTGTGGCAGAGACTGCGCTAGGGCGAGGTAAGGAAATTACTGAGTGGCCCCACAACTCGCTGCAAGTATCTGAATCTTACTGAGCAGATCCATGGATTTGCGCTAATCAAGGTAAGGATGCTCAGTGGTCAGACCCAAAGTCGCAGAGCAATAAGTGTAATAGTTGGGTAAAACAAGGAAGTTGCCATACGACATCGCTTGCACCATAAGGGGGAAAACACAGCAAGAAGGAAGCACAACATAAAATGTTGAGTGATAAATTGTGAAGCAAAGAGAAATGCAGAGAGAAAAGAATAGAACAGAAAGCAGTATATTGAAATGTATGAAGAAGTACTGAACTTGTTACAATGCAAGATGGTTGAGCTAAATATGCTCAAGCAAGACAAAAATAGAAAGTACAACTGTCCAGTACAGCTGGCAGTGTACAGTGAGACTGTTGAGGTTACATTATATTTAACACTCCCTCTTAAACTCAACAATTACAATCATCAGCACTGACTATGCCTAAGTGTTGTCTCTGAAAATAAAAAACTAACTTTCCTAGTGGCTTTGTGAAGATATCAACAAGCTGATCTCGAGAACCACAAAATTGTAGTGCAATGTCACCATTATTGACTAGCTCGCGTATGAAATGAAACCGAGTGTCAATGTGTTTACTTTTCTCATGAAACACATGGTTCTTAGATAATGCAATTGCTGATGTATTGTCACAGAAAATAGGAGTTGGATCCTTTTCTGTTTGTGACATGTGTTTCAATAATCTTCTCAGCCACACAACTTGACATGAAGCTGAGGTAGCAGCTACATACTCTGCCTCTGCAGAAGATATGGATATAATTGGCTGCTTCTTCGATGCCCATGAAATCAGGTTCGTGCCCAGTTGAAAAACATATCCTGGTGTGCTTTTCCTGTCATCTAGGCTGCCTGCAAAGTCACTATCTGTGTAACCAGAAAGTTGATTACAATCAGATGTAGTGTACCATAAGCCAAAATGTAGTGTTCCTGCTACATATCTCAAAATTCGTTTTTCCATTTTCCAGTGTGAATCTTTGGGTGATTCCATGAATCTGGAAACAAGGCTAGCTGCATACATGATGTCAGGCCTAGTTGCTGTAAGATACAACAAACTTCCTACTAAACTTTTGTATAAAGTAGATTCCACAGTAGGACCTTCATCTTTCTTGCTCAACTTTGTGCCTAAAGGTATGGGGGTTTCTGTTGGATTGCATCCTTCCATGCGAAACTGTTTGATGATGTCTGCTGCATACTTTTGCTGACAGAAAAAAATGCTTTTGGCTGATTGATGAACCTCAATGCCTAAAAAATATTTCATTATGCCAAGATCTGTCATCTCAAACTCAGATTGCATGGCATGCTTGAAATCTGTTAACTCAAGATTTCCTGTGTAAATCATGTCATCAACATATAAACATA
>ML779996.1:381872-407173 GCA_009831015.1 Picea engelmannii
CTGAGAAAATAGATCCATATTTTCCTGCTGAAATCATCAATAAACGTTAGAAAGTAAAAACTACCACCTATTGACTATGTTTGCATTGGTCCACATAGGTTAGTGTGAACTAGTTCAAGATGTTGTTTGGCTTGATTGGAAGATTGTGGAAAACTAGTTCTCTTGTGTTTTCCAAGTATGCAAGACTCACATGGGGGAATTTGCTCTTTAAAGATAGGTAGACCTTTGACCATGGATTTTTTCTGAAGAAGACTTAGAATTTGAAATGGTAGATGTCCAAATCTTGTATGCCAAACCATTGTTTCATTTAGGGTTGATGCACTCTCTGCATAAGGTTGACTCAGATTGGTAGTTCTGAGGGTAAGGGGAAACATCCTATTTGGAGTCATATAGATTTCAGAAATCAATTTTCTGCTGGGTTTTCTATCATAGATTTTGCAAGATGCTCCCTCAAAAAGTACCTTATATCCTTTTTCAATGAGTTGTCCTACACTTAACAAATTATGTTTCAAGTCTAGAACATGATAGACATTGTTTATGTATTTCTTTACATTCTGTTTAGTAAGTATAGGAACAATTATTTTTCCTTGAACTTTGACTAAATGATCATTTCCAAGAGTAATATTAGATGAGATTGAAGAATCAAGGCATGAAAGTAATTATTTGTTACCTGTCATGTGATTTTTGCATCCATTGTCCAGCAACCAGAGATCTTTAGGTTGTTGTTCAGTTTTGTGGCATGAGAGAAACATACCTCTTGAGGTGTCTCCCATATGATTTGACACATGGGCTCTGCCTGAGAGCTGATATGCCTGCTTCTTCCTGCATTCAGATTCATAGTGCCCATACTTGTTGCAGTAATAGAATTGTATGCTTGTTTTGTCATTTGACCTTCTCCCTTTGCTTCTTTGAGGCTGGAAATTCTGATGTTGATTTTGTTGCTATTGTCTTTGACCTTGGAAATTTTGATTCTGATGTTGTTGTTTGTTACCTCCAGTGGAATAAGAGTTATTTTGATTGCTCCCTCTTCCTTGGTAACCTCTTCTTCTTCCTCTGCCTCTCCCTCTGCTGAAGGAGAATTGAGTTTTGAATGCATTTGAGATTGACTCATCTGTAAGATGCAGTCTTGTCTCATGTGTCACCAGAGAACCGATTAGTTCATCTGTGGACAATTTTGACAGATCCTTGGATTCAAGGATGGTTGTTACAACCATTTCAAATTTCTTGGGTAGACTCCTGAGAATTTTCTCAACAATGCATTGATCAGTTATGGTTTCATCAATCAGTCTGATCTGGTTCACGATTCCCATGACTCTGGTCATGAACTGATCCACTGTTTCGGACTCTGTCATCCTTAGAGTCTCGAATTGTGTCCACAAGGTCTGCAGTTTAACTGTTTTTACCCTATCATTTCCTTGGTAGGATGATTTAAGGATCTCCCGGGCCTGTTTGGAAGTACCAGCGCCTGTGATTTTTGAGAAAATCGAATCATCCACAAAGTTCTGAATCCATAATTTCGCTTTATTTTCTTTGGTCCTCAGAGTTGCCTGAGCAATTCTCTGCGCATTTGTCATGGTAGTGAGGGCGGCTGGATCTGGTTCCACATATCCGAGATCCACCGGTTCCCATCACTCTTGTGCTTGCATGAATGACCTCATTCGAAGAGACCAAAATTCATAATTCTTACCCAGAAGAATCGGACCCTGAGTTGGGCCTAGATTGCTAGATGATGCCATGATTTTTGAATTAAAAAAAATTTGCAGAAGTACAAAGGAAAATTTTATATTTACCTCCGATCGGTGAAATGTCAATTTGTCGATGGCCGATGGGAGCTTATTAGGCTTGAATTGGCCCTTGGTCTCCTTGTAATGTGACCACGTGCCTTACTTTTAAAGCGCTACGGGATTTTCCCGTTCTTTGACTCTCAAATCACCGAAGTGTGAAAAAAAATGCCTTTAGACAATTCAACGGTCCAGATCTTGTGTGATCTGACGGCCCAGATCTTATCGGGATATCACGAATCAGGATTTCGAGAGTTCTGATGACGAGTATTTCTGATCCCTTGATTCCGCGATCTCTGATTTTCTGATGGCATTGTCCTTTCAGGACTTTTCCCGATTCCGTTGATCGTTGCCACGTCGTCCCAGCAAACGGACGGTTGTGATCTCTCCTCGTGATTTCATGATTTGATATGTTCCAGACTTCTCGTCTCCTGGATCCGCGATTTGTCGAATCTCGTAAAGCCGATAAACTCTCTTATCAGGATTTTTCTGAAAGCCTCGATCTCTGCCACGTGTCCTCAACTGATGGACGGCTCAGATCTGCGTCGGGGATTTCACTGTGGAGATTTCCGATCCCATGATTTTGATGAGATGACATCAGCTGGGCCCCACGACAGAGTTTACCTCCTGTCGGGATTTCGGAATTCGGAGTTTTGAAGTGCTTGTGTTTCTTGTCCTCAGGATTCGCGAAACGTCGAATCCCAATATGCCGATGGGCTTTTCCTTTTCGGGACTTTTCCCGAGCCTTCGGATTTACGCCATGTGTCCTTGAAAGATGGAAGGTCCTGATTCAGCCTCAGGGTATCGCGACTTGCGATGCTCCAAATTTCTGTCAACATGAAGCCACGATTGCCATAACGCCGACGGTGTCCTTGATGTTAGCCATGTGTCCAAACAAATGGATGGTTGAGATCTTATCGCTATATCGCGTATCGCAATTTCGTGAGTTGTGATGACAATTTTCTTTGACAACTTGAAACCCCGAATGCCAATGTGACGATGCATTGATCTACTGCCACCTATCCTCTGAGATGGACGGCTCACAGGTCCTCTCGGGATTTCATGATATCGCATATCGGAGTTTTGGAGTGCAATCTTTTGCGCGTCCAACTCGCAATTACCGATTTTGCGATGAGAGAAGATCGACGGATCACGATCTTTCTCGATCAACGATCCAGAGTGACTCGTGATTTCGTGATTCGTGAATTCTCACGGCAGTCTTCTGTCCTTACACCTTCCGAGTCATGAAGTGCTGAGATCTCCCCACGTGTTTCTTGATGGACGGTCAAGATGACGTCGGGATATCACAAGTCAAAAATTCTTCGGTGCGCTTCAAACGACTAACCGTCGTGCACCTTCTTGCTGATCTAATGGCTGTCGGGCCTTTGCACAAGATCTGACGACTGAAATTCTTTTGCCTTTTCTACGCTCTCCTCGTCCCTTCTAAACTGATTTCCCGCCTTAGATCCATTCGCAAGATGAATCTTACGGCCTCAGTGGTTGTTCCTTGCACCTGAGACGCATTCTTTACACCTATGGAAGAAAGATTCGTGATTCTTTCAAAGATTTGAAACAATTTCACGATTTCTTCGTTATCTGCTACAATCTTTGACATATTTGAGCGATTTCCAAGAATCTTTAAATGATTATGCCTTCTACATGAATCTTTAACGAATTTAAGCGAAATCTTCAAGTTCTTTAAACATTCTTTTGTTCTACAACTCTTCTGTGTCAATCTTTGACGTTTCTTGAAAAATTACAAGAATCTTTATTGTTTCTTCTTCTGCGTTCTCTTCGTCCAGGATTTTTTGAGCGTTGTACGCTCTGCTTCCTCCGCAAGATTCTTACGACAATCTTTAAAGAGTATTGCAGAAAACTTTCCAAACCTTGTGAAAAGTCTGTGTCGCGTTCTCTCAAGATGCGTGTAAGCTCTGCGCTGTGAGGATCGTGTTGCTCTCCTGACTATGTGAAGAGGCTTACTGTTGAAGCTCTAATACCATGATAAATTGTGAAGCAAAGAGAAATGCAGAGAGAAAAGAATAGAACAGAAAACAATATATTGAAATGTATGAAGAAGTATTGAACTTGTTACAATACAAGATGGTTGAGATAAATATGCTCAAGCAAGACAAAAATAGAAAGTACAACTGTCTAGTACAGCTGGCAGTGTACAGTCAGACTGTTGAGGTTACATTATATTTAACAAGGAGTTGAGAGAAAATTTCGAGGGAAACTCGTCCCAATTGTATAGGAACGCATATAAGGAATAGGGAGGATCCCATTTCGCTGAGAAATTAAGTGAAGTAGAGTTCGTTCCTCTCCATAGGAGACGCGGTGAAGGGTTTTTCTAAAAACAGAGAGTTACAGAACCCCCAAAAAGCACAAAAGAGCATGCCTGCCCTTTAAGATATTGAATGGAAATTGCATGGTTGCGGTGCCCAAGGATTCGTTGTGTAAAAGAAGTTCAACGTTGAGCAATTACCCAACGTAGAGGTAAGTTTCTTGGTGTTAACTCCAAAATTCACTGAGCAAAAAGACACACAGAATTTCAGGAAAACGCAGTGGTTCAATCGCTAATGTATCAACTCACCCAATCGTGAAGGTGAAGTAGACTAAATCGTTGGCAGGAGGTTAGGCCGGCGTGTGTGCAAGATTCAGAAATTCTAACTCCGGGCAACAACAAGGAATCACGATCTGACCATGTACCAGACAACGATAGGCTCAACTAAATTTTTTTATAAACTATGCACAGAAAAGAACAATAATAATAAAAAAAATGCCCGAAATGGACTCCCGGTCCTTTATTAAAAGTAAGGGTCTCCTGTCGTTGTTTTTATTTTCAAGGTTTCAGAACTGGATAGTGCAAAGGAACATTGTTTATTCTCAAGAAATAGAATTCATGTCAGTGGTTGAAGGGGTTATTCTGTTCTTCAGGATTTTACCCACCTCAACTCATATATCCCACCATCATTCTGACACCAATAACACCATATCATACATCAACGCAAAAGTAATAAACAGAACAAAATTAAGAACTCAAACGAATTCTTTGGCAACAATCTAGAGTATCGTTCCTGTATATACATACAACAACTAGCAAACATTCTAGTGGAAACCAACGGAGGGGGAAAATGGATAACCACGTGGCACAAACCAGAAATTTCGTTACAATTAGTTCGATATGGAAAACGAACGATGCTATGATTCACTTTTTATGACAGACAACCATTAATGGAATTCAACAGTTGTGTATGGAAAATGCGAATATGATCGACCTATTACCATTATCTCCCTTTAGAAAATAAAGCGGCATCGAATCACATATATATAATCCTTTATAACTAAATTATCCATTGCTAAACAAGTGACGTTAAATTACATATATATAATCCTTGTTATAATTTGATTCATTGTGAAATAAAGGAGATAGTAGAATTGTGAAAAATAAACAATCCACATGCCATCAACCTAGTACCCTTTAACTTATCGAAATTACCGTCACCACCGAAACTGGGCTTCGAGACGCTCTTCAACAACTGGCGATCCTCCTCTCTCTCGCTTGCTAATTTCTGAGACGTCACTCATACCTTCCATCTAACACTAGGGGTACTCTTCTTCCCCTTGAGCCCCCCGAGCCGCAAAGGGACCACACACAGGTAATATCAAAGAAGAATCTAGCTCCCAACTCTAGGCATCCGACACAGTCACCCAAAAAGAAAATCAAATGGCATACACATACGCAACACAACCTTTCCAGTTTGGCTCATTCCTTTGGTCAGCCTGTCTATCTCAAGGAGATGATGTACTAAGTTTAGTGGTGTTCCCAAGGCCTCTTGGGAAACTCGTTCAAAATCGTCTAGAAAACATTGAATCCCTTATTGGATATCATTCCTTTGGTACGTATGATAGTCTCAAAATATCGCTGACATAAATTCTAGCTATACCTAGTGCCTGATGTGTCATACGCACAAGGACAAAATGTGAACTCTTCGTCAGAGTGTCAATTATCACGACAATCTAGTATTGCCTCCTTGTCGTCAACGACAATTCAATGGTGGAGTCTGTCGAAATGACCTCCCCTGTCAATTCTGGAATAGCGTGTGGTCGTAGCAATCCACTCGGATGTCTATGTTCAGCCTTCAACTGTCGACCTTCTAGACATATCGTCAAGAAGTTGACGATGTCCTCCTTTATCCCTTCCAAAAGAATAAGGGATTAAGGTCGGTCATCATCTTCATGACTCATGGATGAGCCATGTACATTTCTCTATGAGCTTCGCATAAGATAAAAACTTCTCAATTCATCGTTGGGCTGTAATTAAATCTAGTTATTGTATCTCAAAGATCCGTCATTGTTGACAGTATAACCCTCAATTTTGGTACCAACCTGGTGTCTTTCCCAAAAAAATCCTTACCCTCTTTATACCAGTCAACGTTGTGTTGTATTTAGAATCCTTTAACGTAGATTCATTTGAAGAGGTGTCACTGAAAATATGCATGGTCTTATTGAGGGGTCTTAGATTCCTTTAACTCAACAGTAGGAACCAAACCAACCACCGAGGCCCAATTAGGCTCTAGGACGTTTGACAGTGGAATGGTTTTGTAGAACTTACAATTTGGACAATTATTCGATAGGATTTATGTAGTGATTTACATGACATCTTCTCGTGAAAACTTATCCTTCATCTTGAATGTTCTCTTATAGGTGGGTCTGATAAAAGATAGGTGTGGGTATAAACCAGTCGGGTAAAAGAAAAGGGGGGAAAAATTAACTACCCAAGAAGGCTAAGCTCGGGATAACCCTCCTGCTCAAGCATGCAGACAAAGGTTTTGACACCTATGACAAGCCTAGTACTAATACATCAACTTGTTGGTATTTCAATTATTGACTGAGATACAATTATCAAAAGAAAACATACATGCAACAAAATGATGGCAAGAAAATTAGTTTTGTTAGATCTAATCTCTAATCTCACATTAACACAATGATTTTATTTCCATCATTAGAGATAAGAACTATAAAAATATTGAATCAACTAACTTATCAATAGATTCAAAAAATCTTACTCGTTACAACATCCATTCATGATATACAATAAGAAGTAATTCCTCCTTATCATCCAATCACACATGCCTTTGATGTAAAACAAAAATTTGTCTCCAGTCCTAAACAAGACTTCTCAATTAAGGTAGTTCCGAAATAGTTCTTTACAATTCATAAAATGAGGGTCTTTGCAAAAACCATCAACCCTTTCTCAAATGTAGATCCCCTTATTAATAACAACTTATTAACTAAACATAACTATCAAAGTGCAAGCTAAGTAAAAGAATACACTGCCACATGCTGCTTCCATATCTCTGTCTTCTAAGAGTCATCAAATGGTTTCACTTAAGTGGATGAATCTTCCCATACTCTGACCATTTGATGAAGAGTGCCTCACATGTGTTGGCATACGAGAATCTGTGTTGGTCCATTGGGGCCGAAAGGATCTCCTTTATCTCCATTGCCCATGTCTGATTCTTGACTACTTTAAGACTTAGCTACTATAATATTGTCTGAGCCTTGATCGGGTGGGCCATGAATTGTTGTACTTGAACTAGTTCCATGTTTTCCACCTTTGTTATCTCTACAGTCCACATGGAGTCTTCTTCTACATGTTGTTTGACTATGTCATGCAAGTTGACAAAGTCCTCGGGTGAGCCAAATTCTAGGAGACCGATGTCTCTCATCGCCCTATTGATCTTGGTCCATCTTCTTTTGCAATATTTCCATTTCTCATGAATCTCTCGCTGAGGTTCTTGGGCCATCTTTACTCAGTATTTGACCGACATCCTTATACGATCGATGTTGTTGTCTCTTAGCCCCCAAATGTCATGATATTCGGTGTATGGTCCCTTTTGATGTAATCAATTCTTTCCACCTCTTGGTGGGCCTTCTCATACCATACTTCCATGTATTTTTATGTCACTAGCACTATAAGGGTGTCTTCTTGGAAGTTGGCTATCCCTGTAGTGAAAAGGTGTCGCTCACTCGTAAATATGTTGTAGGTGTTGGGACTCAGAAATGTCGTATTTTCATCCACCTTTCCCTTCACTATTCCTTACATTTCATCGCCCCATTAAACCTTCATCATACCATTTTCATAAATACATTTGGGTTTCACATTATTATTTTCCACTTTATTCATTTTAGTATTAAAAGTGAATTTATGATTAAATATTAGAAAATATACATGTTTTCATATATATCTCAATTATGTGTGAGCTTTGTAATGTGTAGGAATATGTGGATGATTAAATCAAAGAGACTTCTCGAATATCTCTTCCATCATTCCAAAGGAGATAAGTATTCAAGCCTCTTTTCAAGGAGAAGATCATGGAGATTTGGTTAGAATATCTTATCTAAGATATATGAGAGATATGTGTGAGGATTTGAAGGGATCATATCTTGTAATAATGGGAAAGTAGTTGAGAGTGGTTGAGAGAATAGTGGATCTACAATTATGAGATGGTTATATTCTTCATGTATATAAGAGAGTGCTCTCTCTTCATTTGATAAGCTTGAATTTTTGGAGATAGTCTTGTAATTAGGAGAAGGGGATTCTTAGCTTTGTTATTCTTTCATGTTTTGTCATCTGACTATTGTAATATAATTTGAGATTGATATATTGTGTGAGCTCACATATTCCATTGTTGTTAACTCTTCACATGTTGTATTTCCCTTATGCAATTTCATGCTTTCCTAGTTAGTGTTGCAATGCTTTCTTAGATTAGTTTGATTTCAGCAACATAGATTAGATTAGATTAGTTCTATTTCAGCCCTGCACAAACAGTGCACGTGCTTCGTCAGTTTACGTACCCCGAGTTGACAATTAAATAGTTGGGAAAGTACTACAACGTTATTATAACGACATATATTTCTCCTAACAGTAGGCATCATGTAATTTGCTTCTCAAAAATACCATGGCCTGTGTGGAGTCTTGATAGTATTTCACCAAATGGCACAGATGCTCCAATGCCTTTAGCGCAACGACCAACTCCTCTTCATATTTCCTTTCTCTATCCAGGGTGGCATCTATGATCGCCATCCCTGTGCTCATAATCTCAGACGTCTTGGCATGCTCTTTGCTAATCAATTTCTCCTTTGTGTTAATGAGGATCGAACTGTCCAAAGTAAGCCTCCTTTTCTTGGTGGTTCTCTTCACGATAGCTTTCCTCTTTCTGTCGTAAGAGATTTATTGTATATCGGTGACCTCATCAACTGGTTCAAGGATTTTTTTCTCTCCCCATGTAAGAATGCTTCTTAGGCTCTTGACGGTGTATATTTGTTCAAGACTGTGTTCCTAAACCTTTTATGTATGTCTCGATGGCTCGACCTTTGGTTGTTTCTCATTCGGTGGTAAAGTACTAGCCAAAATTGAGGAATCAAGGCCACATTCACTTGGTAATCGGCTATTGACGTGCCAATTTCCTATTATGGAATTTATTCCCCTTGTTCGCCCAATCTTAGCTCATCCCTCGAGTTGTCCATTGGGGTTCTTGATATGTCGAGCGACTTAATGTCCAAGGAACTTTCTACCTCATGTTCATTCTGCGGATGAATCTGTCTTGGAGCATCGGGACCCTAGGTGGATTCTTTTTCAGGTTCTTTCTCCTATGAGATTTTCACCGGAGTCACCAAGGAAGCCTCCAAACTCTCCTCATCATCATATATAGTTATTAAATCATACAAGGGGTTTGTTATGCTAGTCCTCCTTGGTTTCCTTGATATCTCAGGTCGGGTTGAAATTACCCTTGGTGATCCGATCTGTGGTGGTGGAATTTGAGGGTTTTCTGGCTCGATGATTCCTTTAGGCTATATTGGCTCTGAGCCACTTGACTCTCCTTTGCCTATAATTGTGTTGTCAAAGGGAACCCTCATCATATCTATGAGATCTGAGTCATTCTACAACTGATTAATGGCTCTTTGTGCCTTTGCCATTAAAAGCAATTGGGTATGTGCCTCTGGTGTTAAGAACAATCCCCTTCTATGTGTTTCTGTTGTCTCTACCGCTCTGATTTATTCCATGGATCTGAGGGCCTCTTGAGCCTACTTCTTTATCGTTTCCACCTGTTCGTCCATGATCATGGCCTTGAACCTGGTCATTCTTGGGTTGGCCCTCCTCTGCACCACCTCATCCCAGTCTTGGGTGCTCTCTGTGAAGATTTCATCCTCAAACTTATCATGAGCATACAACCAACATGATGATACCTGCGAAGGATGTTGGAGGACCAAGCCTTTAGGGTCATTCTTTCCAAATCAGCCTGTTGGGAACCTGAATTCAAGTTGGCTCAACCCTTCTTGTTTGGCTTGAGTAGTGTCCTTTACGATATAGAACCCCACATGGAAACCGTAGGGTATGAAAGCCAATTTCTTGTCTTTGACCAATGTGGTTTTATAGCCCTACAGGATGGTATGATAACAAATTTCTCCCACGAAGTTCCAGTCTAGGACATGAGCAAGTAGTAGATGTGGTGCTCCGATGGCTTCGAATACCCTGATGTAGGTTCAACATTCATCCAAGTACCAATATCCTACCTTGGCTATCATTTTCTTGGTAGTCATTGATAGCCTTGGGCATTCCTTCTTAAAATAAATAAAATAAATGCGAGAGATGAATTCATCATAGATGAGTGTGTAATATCTCTTGTACCTATTCTCCCATAGTACGTTGAAGTAGACATGGACCAGGAGCTTTGCAACATCCCAGCTCAGATTCATGCTGACGAAGACGTTCCTTGCACAAATGACATCGAGTAGGTACAAGGCCATGTATAAAGTTGGTTCTTCTCCTTCCTTCGACATATGGGCCTGCTGTACACAGATGCATAACTTTTTTGAGATTGTCGCTCCCCAGTTGAAGATTCTCCTAGCGATTTCAACTGTGTATACCAAAGGAATCCATGCTTCCGAAAACTTGGAGTAGTGGTTTTCTCCATATAAATGACAGATGAGAACCACCAAATAGGTGTATGTCTCCCTCATACTAATCGTTCCATACCAACCATTGCTCCAATTAGTGAATTTATTTTCCTCCTTCCACCATGAGGCCATCAACCAACTGGTGTCATGGATCTCATAAAAATTCACCATGAAGTCTGTGTTGAGCCACTTCTTTCAGTCCATGATATTATAGTACTTATGGACTTATGTCGAGAGGAAAAATCTGACGCATCTGCCATTCTCATTGTTGATCAATAATTTCTTCCCATCCGTGTGGTCGATGATCCACTCCAGATCCTCTATACAGGGGAAAATCGGGGTTCTACTCGCCACCATGTCTAAATACGTCTGTCAGATGTTCGGGAACACCTAGTTATCGAGTGTCCTTACGTCTAGATCATTGTGTGGGATATATTCTAGGTATTATTATCGGTTGATCCTTTTAAAGAGATCCCCCCACTGTGGGAGAATTATTTTGGACCCAGTGCTTGCTTAAGTATCACGAAAGGTTGGAGGCTGGGAAAAAGATTTCTTTGTTGAGGTTTTGAGGATAGGCTCCACCCTGGGAGAGTACTCCAATTTCCTTGTAGTTCCTGGGGAAGAGCCTTTGCCTATCTCGACTTCCTTCATCTTTGGTTCTCTAAGAAAGCATCTGGTAGTTGGCTTTCTCAGTGACATTCTTCCTGGAACTAGAGAAGAGTTTAGAGACCATGTAAGAAACCAAATGAACATATATACATTATAACCAACGAGTTGACAAACTTGGATAGATACCTTTGAAGCTTGTTAAACCTAGTTTTGATAATCAAAAGGGTCGATAGAGTCTTGATTTGATCGCTCTTCTCCTTCAGACGCTCTAGAATTCACTTACGCGCATAATGAATTTGTTCAAAACAGTTGTAGATATTTAAACAAGGATGATCTTACCATGTCGCATCAGCCATTCAATTCGGGTTATGAGTAAAATTTCAACAAATCTTCTGTCGGATATCCAAAGGTGTGTAAACTTAAATTCATTATGGGTTGACGGCGGAGGCACGTGCGGTAATGTGGTATATCGACGATTTCAAAATGTTGTTGTTGAATCAACACACAAGGTATTAAATAAAGCAGGATCAGGCATTAGCTAGTTCCTTAAATGTACAAAATCTGATCATATCTAATGTTGTAAACGCCCTAGTGTTCCGCCCTTTCAGTTTGTGGATTAGGGGTCGGGATTCTGATGTGAAAATGTTCGTTGATATCATCCTACAAAAAATATGACACCGATCTATCTTACCGTAAATAGATGACGTAGAAAAGTTGAATCGGAGGTGTGACTAGGACCTAGGGAAAAAACGACTTAGGATAAAACTACATAGTACAACCCTCTTACCTAGTAAAGACACATGGCATTCGAGACTAGTGACTTAATTCACTCGTGTTAATCGGATTCAGGACTTTATTTAATATATTCGTTTTAAAATCAAATCCTATCTTCCTGATGCCAAAAAGTGTCAGGGATCGACAATCGACAATAAGCCTACCCAAGTGCTCTCGGATTGGCTCTCTCAAAAAAATCTTGATGCCAAAAATGCATCGAGGATCGACAATTGGAGATAAATTTATTGCGGTCAAAATATTTGTTGTGATCCTTCTATATTTTCCCCTATCTCGATAAATCTCACCGGGCATCGGTTATCAATGATTTCTTTACATCCTTTGTTCACATATGTCTTTCTCATACTTTACTGATGCCGAAGGGATCGACTATCTCTCAAACCTTTATGCAAAAAAATTACACAAAAAAAACCGTATTCTGTCGATGCCAATGAGGATCGACGATCGGTGACTGTTGTTTTTGTGTGGTTCCTTTACTCACTTGAATTCTTTCGGATATCAAATCTGAACGCATTAGGTGCATTGTTTAGCTGTCGATTCTTAATTCGGGTGTTAAGGTCTTTTAGATATGAGGTTTCATAAGTTCAAACAAACCTTCCTAGGTGATAAGAGACATGAAAAAAAAAACAAAGATAAACCACTTCCCAAAATGAAATCGAGTCAGATAGTGAAGAAAACAAGTGGTACCAAAAAATGACAAAATTTGATCACGATTTTTAGGGTGTGTTGAGTGCTCAAGAGGTCACCGACTCAACGCGTCTGCCACTCTATTCACTGTTCCTTTTCAGAAGGAAATATCAAAATCATGATCGAAAAGCAGTTTTGACCAACGCCTTTTCCGCGCGTTCAAGTCATTTTGGTTAAAAACGTGTTGTAAACCACAATGGTCCATTTTTAGTTCGAAATTTTGTCCTACTAGGTAGTGTCTCCACACTCTCAAGGAATACATGATGGATAACAAATCTAAATCATGTGTCGCATAGTTCTCCTCATGCCTTCTTAACTTCCTCGAGATGTAAGCTATCACCCGACTGTCTTGCATCAACAATTCGTCCAAGCCTTCCTTGGATGCGTCAATGGATACCAAGAAGCCCTCATTCATGCTAGGGACTTTTACTATTGGTGTTGTCATCAACAACTGCTTGAGCCTTCAAAATGATTTAATGCATTTCTCGATCCACAGAAACTTCTTGTTCTTCTTTTGCAATTCCGTAATTGGATTTGCTATCTTCGAAGAACCCTTGACAAACCGTCAATAATATCCCGCTAAACCCATGAAGATACACTCTTCTGGGACATTCGTAGGCGCAGGCCACTCCATAATAGCCTCTACCTTCATTGGATCCACAATGATGCCTTTGTCGGAGATAAAATTCCCTAAGCAATGAATCTTCAATATATTTGCGACAAATTCTTGTAATTTGTTCTCTCGCAACACTGTAGTACCCAACGTAAAAGTTCATCCTGATCTTCCGTCATCCGAGAAAATATCAAAATCTCATCAAGGAATACTTGACAATAGTCAAGCAGAGTCTCCATGACCCATCCTTATTTCATATGAAATTAATAGGATCACTACAAGGCGATTTACTTGGATGCATAAGTCCTAGGTCCAACAACTCCTTCAGTTGCACTTTCAACTACTGTAAATCAGGGATTGATATCTGATAAGGCTTTCTTGCCATTGGTTTTGTTCCAGGTTTCAAGTCGATGGTAAATTCCATATTGGCTTCGGGAAGCACACCTGGTAATTCTTCTTAGAATCATGTCTGCAACTCTCATACTACCAAAAGGTCTTCTAATCCTTCCTCCATGCCCTTGATGTTCGACGCTAAGTATGCATATAACTTTCATCCTTGCGTTGTTCTCTTGTAGTTGTAGGGAAGAAATTAACCTTGAGGATACTCCCTGTTTTATTCCTATAATAAAACTTTTCTATCCTTCATCGTCGGACCAAATAAACCACCTCATATTATCATTGAGTATAACATCATGCAATTCCCACCACTCCATACTGATCATGTTGTCATAAGATCTTAATATCGTGACATAGGTCGGACTTCATTACACTATACCCATGTTAAAGTGACAGTTCATACCCTTTATTACAGACTTTCAGTTGGTACCCGAAGCCACATCGATGAATCTAAATGCATATTGGTGAATTCCCTTACCTAAATCCCTTCAACATAATACTAGAATTTGAGCTCTTTGTAGAACTGGGGTCTAACAAATACTAAAAGTTTGTTTGGAAATGGAACCTGACGCCTTGAGCACAGTGGACCGACACTCGTCCTAGTGTTTATTTTTCATGGTCATGAATCCTATGGGCCTTTCCCATATCCTCCATGGTAGTGTGTCCTATTGATTCGGTCACTCTGGCCCTTTCAACTAGACAGTCTTGCTAGTAAGGTGACTCTCCACATGTCCATTGCCCAGCTCCGGTCCAGTACTCCTGGCCCTGGAACATATGTTGGTGGGACATGAGCCTAAGATATTAGTATGTTCTGCTAACAAACCTAAACGACGACTACTAGCAGTGTTGTTGCAGATGTGGTGTTCCCTTGTAAGAATCCATTTGCTGAGGAACCCATCGTCAAGGTGTCATGAACAGGGGCCCTATAGACATATCTCGATACCAAGAGGTCGGTTATGGTTGACGTCTAATTTTGTTGCACACCACATGTTGTGACTCTAGACGGTCTTGTAGGAGTCTTGCATGGACTCCCGCGGTCAAATATTTCTTATCTAAGAGGCCTACTAGACTACATCGTGAAACTTCCAAGGAATTTAGAGCCTCACCTTCACACAAAATCTTAGGTTAAGGCCAACCACGAACTTCTTGATCTCCAGCTTCTTTGTGTTCAGATGCAGAGCATACCGATGTAACTCTATAACTATGGTATCATAATATAAGACCATATGACCACCTTGTTGTAAGGTGTTGAAATCATTGAGGTGGCACTCAACTAATTCCTCTGACAATTAGTTCTCCTGGAACCATTCTTGGAACCATTCTCCTAACAAAAATTTTACAACCATGTGTAGCTGAGGTAGGAGCATCTTCCTCCATAGAAGCAGTCTCCCCTTTAGTTGAATACTGTCATGCAAAACTTCATGATGGAGGTCGTAACTGCGAAGTGTTAAGCACATCGCCTTGTTCTCTAGCCATGCCTCGACGACTGAGTCATTTGTGGCACTCGAGAATGCGGGACCTTAATCTTCTAGAGTTCCATATGAATGCTATTAGTATTTGTTGGGGCACACTATGGACCCTTAGGGGTACAGGAGCCCTGACCTTATATCAGTAAAGATGGTTATTCAAGGGCTCTGACATTTCCTTGGAAGGACCCTGTCAGTCTCAGAGCATCTCGTGCAGCAATCCACTCATGCTCAAGATTTTTTCTTCTCCTTGGGGGTTTGGAACCCTTTGGCATGGGTGTTGCCGGAGGCATGGCATATCCTCCGCTAGCACAATGTCGTGAGCCTTCGTGACGTCCTCTAACCATGGGTAACTCATGGACATGTTAAAATTTTAATTAACACTAAGTTATTAATTCAAGTGTATATTTCAGTGGAAGGCATGACTATTCACAGTCCCAGGGTTTAACCCAGTCTGATACCATATGTAACGGCCTCTCCGTTAAGACAAAAAGAGACAACCAACTCGTAATTTTTTTGTTTATTGCGTTAGGGATATACGTCAATTAAAAAACAACATTGACACATCATCCAATTATTAATGTAACAATATTAATGCAAATGAACAACCGCGATAGGAAGTCGTCTCCTGATTTCCATGAATAACAAAATGCACATCGATGCATTAACACAATAAATGGCAGCCCACAAACAATGCATTCATACTATTAAATGATGATGCATTAACTTTATGAATCATAAATGAATAAATACACTCAATAACACATCTCCCTAATCGTCACTGAAATAACTAAAAACACAATCAATGCATCAAAGAACAATGGTGACAAGTAAACATAATTAGCATTGTAGATTAGCAAGTCAACAATATTCAAATTCATCAATCATAAACCACCATTAACATGGCATGCAAGAATTCATTCTCTTAAACATCTTAGACCATACAAAATCCGTAGCACAATGCAAGTGTAGTTATAAACAAGACACAAATCCTAAACACACAATGCCATTATTTGTCATAATAAAATTCCATCTCACGCAAAGGACTAAGATCTAAAACCATACAAACATTAATAATTCAATGTGTGCATGGAGAATTTAAATAAGCACTCAATTATACATCTATAACATCATGACACCCATGAATCTACTCATTTGCAAGACACAAGGGAATATAAATAGTGACTCAATCACATGACAACAAAATTTAGAGGTGCAAGTAATCATCTATTTTAACTGGCGCAAGAGGTCAAGAGCTTAGTCCGTCACAAGTCATTTGTTTTCTAAGGGAACAAGAGTAAATTAGTCATAGAATTCTCCGATCAATGAATTCATTCAAGGCGCAAAAACTCTAAACCTGGAACATTATTCATTAGTATTAGTTCAAGTATTGCCATCAAGTTTCCAGCTTCGATAGACAATAATCGATACATCACTCCACTATGTTTACCTTAATGGAGAAATCCCCTTTGTAAAAAGATCCAGAATCAATATCACTAGTTATTAAGAATCCCTAAAGGTCACCTGACGTAGGAGCATCCTTCCACATTAGCAGATGCACCAGCAAGCCAACACATAGGCACACATTGGAGAAATGGAGAGGCACCGACCCTCCCATTTTTAAATTTGAAATATGATCCTATACGGATTAATGTTGTAAGGTTGAGTGAAAACTAAGCCATCACTTTGTACAGGAAGAATACAAGGTCATATTTAAGGGCTGACAGGTTGATGGCTCTAGATTCAATTCACACTAGATGGCCATTAAAGAAACTTCAATGTAATAGATAAGGTTCGGTGAAGGAGAGGATAGGCCTGTAGAGCCCCCGTTTTGAAAAGAGATCTTGGTATTAGAAGGATCTGGAGAGTAGAAGAGTTTTTTTTAGAGTTAGGAGGAGGATTTTGAGAGATGAGACTGAGAAGCTCAGAATCTCATAAATAGGAGGTAGAATAGTTCTTTGAGAGAGCTTGAGAGAACTCAGACTCTGTTTTAGTCCATCCTGCACATATTGTAATCATATTTTCATATTAATGAAAAATACAACTGTTTTTCCTGCATGTGATTGTTTATGTGTTTATTTGTTTCATGAATGTTGTAGATGCATTATAGGTTTCATCTACGGTAGGAAAAGAGATTTCTCTATCTTTGTTGAGTTTGAAACATCATTTTGGATTCTTTATGTTGTGCAAGGAGTGCACAATAGAACATTGGAAGTTTTGTAACCAGCGCGAGTGTGCATCTGAACTTTGTTGAGTAAGAAAAGAACGTCCCAAGAGGGCGCACGAGAGTGATATCAACTCAAGGAAAACCTTAATATTGTTGAATACCTTGGAGGGTAAACTGTGTAGAGGAAGCACAGAAAGACAAAGTCACTGAAAACTCTATAGATCTCTACCATGTGGGCATCGAGTAGGTGCAAGTGTGGACAAGGAGAACTCTCTGTCGAGGTCAAAGGGAAGAGTATCAGAGGAATATACTCACAGAGTTACTGAACACTTTGTGGAAACACTCAACAAGGTGTTCTTTGAGCGAGAGGTTGCCAGGAGGGCACCAAAACCCTTTGAAGGGAGAAGAAGGGTCGAGACCTTTAGGAGATTAAGTAAATTCAAAAACTCAGAAGGGATAGCGCAAGTAGTGCACCGGATACTAACTTATTCCAAGTCCCAAAGATCAGAAAAAATAGCGCTTTCAGAAGTGCGGACGAGACCCACAAAATAGGGCTTGCAGAAGGAGCAAAGGCCGAAGCCTTTGAACACTCACAACATTCCTCCAAGTAAGGAGAAGTCGAGAAACTCAGGAGGAGGAGAAACAACAGCCGTCAAATCTATTGTGGAAATAAATATGGACTGTCAAAATCCACATCCAGACACCCAAGGGAGAGCGCAAGGAAGAACAGATCCCAACTGTTGGATATCAGTGCAAAGGATCGACATTCATATGATCAAGGTAAGGTGCATGAGCCTTAACCCTTGGTGTGCAAAAAGAGAGCGGACTTGCTGAAGTCCTGAAGTCCTGAAGCCAGTTGAGACCCTCCATCTTCAAGGTTGACAGGTGGTGTAAGATCCACAACTCCGTAGCAAGAGCACTTCAAAAGTTTGTAGTCAAGGGGAATGTGAAATCGTCAAATAATCGAAGAGCCGAATACCGAACAAAATCCAAGCCATTGGTTTCTAGGAGACACGTGTTGGCAGATATGAGACTTCAAGGAAAGTTACTTCAGAGATTTCAAGGGTGGAGTGTGACAAACTCCCGAAGTCTCGAAGGCTGAAGTAGATTACAACTATCCATTGTGAAGGACGTGTGGAAGATATTTATGAACTTCGGGTGAAAGCAACCTAAAGAGCCAAATTGAATCTGGATCATCAGATCTAGAGGGACATATGGAGAAAATCCATCAACTTTGGGTGAAAGCACTCCGAGAGGAACATGTGTGCAAGAGTTTAAACTCCGAAAGCCCAAAGAGCCTAATTAGATAGAGGCCGTGAGATCAAGGGGGAGACATGTGTCAAGAGATCGCGTACTTCGAGTAGAAGAGCTCTA
Source organism: Picea engelmannii (assembly GCA_009831015.1). NCBI lineage: Eukaryota > Viridiplantae > Streptophyta > Pinopsida > Pinales > Pinaceae > Picea > Picea engelmannii. The sequence goes on from ML779996.1 coordinate 400,719, forward strand.
GGAGGAAGCGAAAGTGAAGTGTTGAAACTCCCAAAGTCTGAAGTCCTGAAGTAGAACCTCGATCGTTGATCAAGAAGGGGGTAAAAAACCATTGACCTGGTCTTGGTTGAAAGTGTTGAAGTCTTGAAGCGGGATAGATCCATCAATTTGAGAACGACATGTTGCAGAATATCTATTGTTTCAAAGAAAGTCACTCAAAAAGAAGAAGGAGGGTGTTGAACAAGAACTCCCAAAGGCTGGAGAGTCGGAGTTCATCTGAGTCATCTGTTTTATAGGGACAGCTGTAAGTAGATCTTCCACTTCAGATGATAGCCACTTCAGTGAAAGAAAGAGTTGAGAGTCGAAACTCTCGAAGCCCGAAGGGCTAAATCAATCATAGCCGATGATTTGAAAGGAGGGCATGCATTGATAGATCATAAGGATCTAAGAACATGTGATTTAGAGAGAAGGAAGGAAAGAAGAGACAGATTATAGCCATTGATCAAGAGGCATTGCCTATATCAAAGATCAACAATCACGCTTGATTGTGGGGCTAGAAAGTCCTCGGACATTAAAAATATGAGAGCAGGTCGCAATTGGAACCATAGTTTTGGCAAAGGGACGTGTGGCAATTGGTGGTGTATTGCGAGGAGAAAAGCGGTGTGGTATTAAACCACTTTTGACCTCTCTGCAATCGTGTGCTTTCGTGAGGTCACAACCTAACATCAGATGTAGGAAGGGGCCTAGCAGAAAGAGCTAGCACCTGCGAATTGAAAAGTGCCAAGAGCGCTAGAGGAAGGGCCCGTGGGTTGCACAAGACCTCTGCCTTAAGAGAAAAGAGGGCATGTACAAGTTGATTGGGGTTCAAGCAGGAGCCCGAAGAGTCAATTTGACTCAGCATATTGAGAGATCCTAGACCGAGAGGTCACAGAACCCCCAAGAGGGGAGGGGGGCTACATCATCACCCTTTTTAATGGCAAGGAATCGGAGTGTAAACATAGTCTATAAATCCCAAGGTAAGGTAAGGTCCCAATAAGAAGAACTTCAAGGGTAAACTTAAGGTTTCTATACTATTAGTACATCCTTAAGGACTCTAACCTTATTCTTAACAAGCATTATTAGTATTCAACGGTTGCAATCCTTTAAGGGAATTTGAGTGGAAAACCAACCCTGTTTAAGCAATAAGGAGGTTCACTTGCCACTTCACCCAATTAATGTCATATTACGAAAACATAACACTTAACATATTCAATGTAAGGAGATGTATAATTTCTTCAATGCTCGATAGAGAGTTGGCATGTGACACAAAATATAATAATAACAAAAATATTCAATTTTCACTTTACATAAATATTTCTATACCAATTATATACAAAAGTAGTTGAAAATAACAATGTTATTCCACCATATATTCTTTTACATTCTAATGCGAAGGAGATATGCAAAATTTTGTGGTTTCCGTGCATTACAGGGCTTCTAAACTATTCAGAAGGTCATCAATATAAAACCACACTTATATTTACCAGCTGAACATACGTGTAAATGAGCATAGTTAAAAATTGTTTTATTTAAAGTGAAACAAATTTTTGGCAGATACTACGCTCTAGGAGCAGGGCGAGGTAAGGAAATTACTGAGTGGCCCCACAATTCGTTGCAAATATTGGAATCTTATTGATCAGATCCCTAGATTTTCGCTTACCAAGGTAAGGACACTCAGCGGTCCGACCCAAATTCACTGAGCAATAAGTGAAACAATTGGAGAAAACAGCGATGTTTCCAGACAACATCGCTTGCATTGTAAGGGGGAAAACGCAGCAACAAAAACTGCAATAAGGAAACACAACATAAAATGTTGAGACGTTGAGAGGAAATTCCCAGGGAAACTCGTCTGATTGGTGAAGGAACGCAGAGAAGGAATGGGGAGGATCCAATTTCACTGAGCAATTAAGTGAATTATAGTGCGTTCCTCTCCACAAGAGACGCAAGGAATGATTTTTCTAAAAACGCGGAGTTACACAACCCCCCAAAAGCATAGAAGAGCATCCTGCTCTCTAAGATATTGAATGGAAATTGCAGGGTTGTGGTGCCCAAGAATTCGTTGTGTAAAAGAATTTCAACGCTAAACAATTTCCCAAAGTAGAGGTAAGTTTTCTGGTGTTAACTCCAAAATTCATTGAGTAACCAGATGCAGAGAATTTCAGGAAAACACACTGGTTGAATCATTGGTGTATGAACTCACCCAATCGTGAAGGTGAATAAAACTAAATCGTTGGCAGGAGGTTAGGCCAACGTGTGTGAAAGATTCAGAAATGCCAACTCCAGGAAGCAACAAGGAATCACGATCTGAGAATGTACCCTACAACGATAGAATCAACTAAATCTTTTTATAAACTATGCACACAAAACAAAACCGCCCAAAATGGACTCCCAGTCCTTTAATAAAAGTAAGGGTCTCCTGTCTTTGTTGTTTTTTTCAAGGTTTCAGAACTACACAATGTAAAGCAACACCGTTTATTATCAGGAAATAGAATTCACGTCAGCGGGTGAATGGGTTATTCCGTTCTTCAGGATTTTACCCACACCAACTCATATATTTCACCATCATTCCGACAACATGCACACCATACCATACATCAACGCAAAAGTAATAACTAGAACAAAATTTAGAAGTCAAACGAATTCCTTGGAAAGGATATAGAGTCATACACCAACTAGCAACATTCTAGTGGAAAACAACGGAGGGGGAAAATGGATAACCACGAACCAAAAATTTTGTTACAATTAGTTCGATATGGAAAAACAACAATGCTAGGATTCACTTTTTATGAAACACAACCATCAATGGAATTCAATAGTTTGGTAACAAAAACACAATAGTTCGGTATCAGAAACACAAGGCTTCTCCCCCCTGATCCTCCTGAGCCGCAAAGGGGCCATGAACATAATACCATAGAATAATCTGGCTGTCAATTCGTCTCATAAGGTCGAGCTACCACTCCCTTTCGATTTGGGCATCCCAACTCCCACAAGAAAAATCGGTCAAAAATTCCGGCTGCATAACCTTGTTCATATCGGTCGTCCTTCACCCCTTTGTTGTCATTTATTTTATAGAGTTCATCTTAGAGAAATTTTTATTTGCACATTAAGTTATTTTTATTAAAATTTAATTAGGGGAATTCTCCCCATACACTTGTCACCCGATTCCTTAGTTGCACCAAAATTTTATTTTATTTATTAAATTAAATTGCCAATTTCCTTCATCCACCTAAAACCGTTCCTAAAAACGCTCCTCGATGTCCCTTTATTCCCTCACATTCCTTAATGACTGATGCCTTTCTTAAATCTTAGTTGAGTTCATTTTACGACTTTTTGGTATACTAGATTCCTTCTATATTTCACATCCCTTTTAGCAATTAATTTCCCCTTTTTGTCTAAGTTTGAAATTAGCAAGTTTTACACATAAACAATAATTAATCTTTTTAAATAATTAAATCCTCCTTTAATTTTTAAATTTAATTTTTACTCCCACTTTTCTTCACTCCCCCCTTTATTACTTGCTTAATAAATTCTTAGTTCTCATGTCCTACTTAGACCTAGGCTTTAAATTCAACTAGGCTTAGAAAAATTGTTTTTAATGGAATTTTATAATTTTTGAACTTTACTCAAGCAACAATTATCTTAGGGTTGACCATATCAAAACGACATATTGTTTTCTAGGTACCTAGGTTCATTGACTCACCAGTGTTAACAATGGTGATGTGCCCTTCAAGACGTGTTACGTGATCCAAGGGTGCCACTCTCCTTCATTCATGTTTCATTTATGCGACATGCCCTTCAAGGTGCACTATGTGCTCCAAAGGTGCCACTCGCCTTTTGACTGATTTTGGTAGACATCAAACCCTTGTCAATACTCAATCAGGTGACCTTGTGGGAGACTAAGGGCCTCTAAGGAAAAAGGACCCTTCCTTATTGTGTGCCCCTTATAATATTTGTGAGTGACTGTCTCAATCTGCCCTCACGGCATCGTGGATATTCCAAACTAGGTAATCGTTAACCTACAGTTCGAGTCACGATAGTAGTGCTAGTAGTTTGTGGTAGGGTTGTTGCCACACCTCTTCCTCAATATCTTTGGTTGTCATGTGTGACCCCTTTACTCCAAATGTGATTCATATTAGAAAGCTTTAATCAGCCTGCATCCATCAATGAACATGTCAACAATCCATAACAAAATCATAATATACCAGTCATATGTCACATATGCAATAACCAAAATTACTCAAACCATAACCAGTCTCCTCCCTGACTTGATCCGTAGTCCAGGGAGGTCCATCGATGCCATTGGCATCCTCAATCAGTCCAGAGTCCTACACATTCAGCAGAAACCAATCAATAGCACATGTCGATACAAATATAATCAAATAACGTATCATCATATCCACAACATCATCATAATTCATAAGAGAAACAATCAATCAATTAAGAAACTGGATCACTTGCATGCAAGTGTGCTCAAATGATCAGGGGATCAAATTTTTCTCATAAAATCAAAAAGCTTAGGATCACTTCAAATCGAGCGAGAGCGTAGGCCTCGTCGTTGCGAACCCAACGCAACTCGTTTGGGTTCAAACAAATGTCGGGAGCAAGATATATCGCGATCTGTTCGAATCGTCAAACAGGTAAAAAAAGGACGCTCACTGTGCAGTCCATACAGGCTGATGTGGCAGAGGCCGTACAGGTGACGTGGCATGATGTACGCTGACAGGGCAGCTGGTGATGTGGCAATCATATATTGGCAGATGTGGTCGAATCACAATGCGACACATGGCATTTATTGAACAAATGGTGTGATGCCACGTGGTCCAATCATGGGCTGCCACGTGGCACCATTGTATTGGTTATTGGTTCAAAACTATATGGAGTTCGTGGGATTCGAACCCTTGACCTCCTTGGCAGTCAAGCGTTTGCAAAGTCCTCTCTACCAACGAACCATGCTTTGTTTCTTGTTAACTATATGTATTAAATTATATTTGAATTGATGTAATGTTACATATGGCGGGAGGTTGGGCCTGGGCTTAGCCCCGACCTACGGTTCTATTGCTTTACACATATGACCAATGGACTGTCGTTTGCGTGGGAGTTTGTATTACAAACGGAGTCTAGCCCCGGTTTCACATATGACCACAGTTCAAATGCGCGTGGGTTTACGTATTGCCAATGTTTAAGCCTTCGGTCACCTAACCCATGACATGTGCCCTGGTCACGAAGAGCGCGGGGGAGTTGAGTTGAAATCTTATCCCTTTTGTATTTGCGCGAGGTCACATGGACCCATGTGCCCACGAGTTTGGCGGTTATGGGCTGGCGTGCTTAAATAAGTGTGTGTGCTAGGTTGAATGAACAAGGGTACGTTTTGTAGATGCAGAGACAACAAGCTTGAAGGGGAGACTTTAAGGAAGCCTATCTTCTTCATTTTTTGGCCAAACAAGGTGCCGAAAAAGCCCAGCTAGGGGTTTTTGGACGTTTTGAAGCCATTGGAGTGGTCTATTTGGTAGTTTGAGCATTGTAAAGAAAAATTTTTAGCACTTTGAGCAAATAATACAAATGATCCATTGGAAGCTGGACCAGGAGATGTAGCCCAAGAGAGGGGTGAACTCCTTTATCATTTGCTGTGTTATGTGTTTTTTGTTCATTGATTATGCTGTTGTTTATATGCATCTTGAATGAGTAAATCCTATTAATGATGTGTTGCAAAGTTGATCTATTTGCTTTTAACACATAAATTTTACTTGCAAATATTTTCAAGAATACAAGTCTTCTTCAGTTTTAGATCAAGTTGGTATCAGAGCACTGGTTTTTGAAGACTTGATTATTTGCAAGTGTTTTGTTTTCTGATGCTCACAAGGTTGAAACTCACAAGAGGAAAAGGTCAACTTGTGGATCCAAGTTCTCATCCTTCAAGGAGGAAGCATATACAATCACCACAGGTTTCAAGGAGGCATTCACCAAGTATGGCTCATGAAGAAAGTCATGAACATGTTCCTGCAGAAGATGAAGATCTCAGAAAGGCTGTCATGGAAAAGAGAGAGATGATGAATATCTCAATGGAAATGAATGAAGGGTGGCAAGGTGAAGGCTCCAACCCTTCAAAGCATAAGGGAGACAGTGGTGATAAAACTTCAAATGGAAATGGAGGGAATGGTGCTTCTCCACCACCCTCTCCTCCATCTTCTTCTTCTTCTTCTACCAATTCAAGACCTCTTTCGAACTCTCCAAAGGGACATGGTAAAATTCCTTCGCAAATTCCTTCATTAAATCTTGATATTAAATTTGAATTGTCAATATACAATGGAGAAGTTAATGCTAAGAAATTAGATAATTGGATACGTCAGATTGAGGTATATTGTAGGATACAAAAAATTCAAGATGATGAAACCAAAATTCAGCTTGCTTCTTTAAGATTGGATAGTGCAGCACTCATT
>ML779996.1:456297-467147 GCA_009831015.1 Picea engelmannii
AACCATCAAGGAAGTGCTAGTACAGTGGAAAGATATGACTCCAGCAGATGCCACTTGGGAACCAGCTACCATTCTGCAGCAGTTTCCACATCTCAAGCCTTGAGGACAAGGCTGTTTTTAAGGGGGCAGACATGTTAAGGTCCCAACCCACAGATAGGTAGATCAATGTATTCGGATGTAATAAATGTCAATATTAATAAGACCTTTCAATAAAATAGAATAAGGCGGATGTAAGAAGACCTAATAGAAGCTTTCGCTTCTAGAAGGATCTTCCTCTAGATGCTTCTCTTAATAGACACATTTAGTATAAATAAGGGTCGAGGGTATGAAAACCCTAGCTGGGAGATTATTGTAACAGAGCTCTACTCGACTGGAGGTTGCCCCCTCGAAGAGGCCTATGAACATTGCTTTCGAAATCGAAGTGTTTTTCTATTGCTATTCGTATATCATTTCTGTGTATTGTGAAGATTATGCTGGATATTTTACTGCTATTCTGCCATTTCTAGCATTTTATTTCTGTTCTGCATATTTTATATATCTGGTATCTTGAAAATATGGAGATGGGAAAATGGATTGTGGATGAAATGGAGGGTTAATGATACTGTGGAGGTGCATTCAAAATAGAAATGGGACGAGGTAACCTAGGATTTCATTGGGAAATCTAGAAAAAATGAGGAGAAGGAGTATGTGGATGATTCTCGGAAATGCGTAAGACTATAGGGACTCCCGTCCTAGGGGTGAAAATAAAATGAGTGTAAAAGTGCCAAGGGGGACTATGAATGGGACGACTCATGTGGGGAAGAGTGCTACCGGGTGACAGTACCGAAATGTAGTGAAGGTGGTAGTACTGCAGAGCCGAATGTATGGACCCTAAAGGAAAATGTGAAAGGGTGTGACTAGGATATGCAAGTGATATTTAGAGGGAATGATTACATGACAGTGTCGAACATATACTTGAAGGGGTTGTGCTTTCTTTTGATGAACAAGTACCTGCACAGATTAAAACTGAATACCTGACGTGAACAATATCTAAATATAAAGAACATATAACAATTATTTGATAATTTTTTAACATGAGCATGCATACCTCAGCGTGATGTGAGAAAAATGCTCCCCCATTGTCGAGTCTCAATAATGTTCTAGGGAATGTGACTATATAGATAGTGGAACCCTGATCCCATGGCTGAAAATTGATCGGAAAACATAGACTCTTAGCTCTTGTAACCGAGCATGGAATTTTTGCAAAGGGGACTATATATGGTGTGGGGCCCATAATGCCACCTCATTTGTATATGCTGCCATAGTGAGTCCATGAGAGGTTTTAGAGGATATCTGGATATTACGGGAGTTCAAGCAGACCAATCCATGAGTTGTGAGAGCCAGGTTAGTGGTCTCATCCTCCTGCATAGTAGATAGGTTTTATGTTTTGGGTAGGGTCGTACGGATGGTTGTACTAGGGTGTTTTGTAGGGATGGACCCACTAGTGCACATGAGATGGAAGGATACCCACGCTGAGATGCGTGGGTATAGTTCCCTCTCTCATGCATGGTGTGCATCTATACTGAATACAACCACGCATGGGGGTGCATGGGTGGGAAAAATAAGTGTGCATGTGATGCGTGCCTGTCTGAATTAAAGTTGTGCACTGTGTGCAATTGTTTCTTAGATAGTTGTGCATCAGTGAGCAACTGTGTAGAGATCAACTGCACATGAATGTACACCTGTCGCTGTGACAAATGCGCATTGATATGCATTTGTTTCTTCGACATTTGTGCATGGATGCGAAACTGTGCGAAGAACATGTGTGCATATGTGCACTCCTATGGGGGTCACAACCACACACTTGAGGCAAAGCTGGGTTTTTTTTTTTTCTTTTTTTAAAAAAACTTGTATTTTTTGAAGATTTTTTTAATGAATGATGATTATTGATCAAGTGTTTTCTATGTGAATGCAGGTGATAAGTTCAACATGCCAGTCCACTGGAGGGAGTGGGACTGGGAGTACCTCAGGGAGGAGGTGAGAGAGGAGACAGGCATTCAGAGACTCTTGGAAGCCTATGGGTTACTCAAGTTCTTTGACTGCCCACTGATACGGTCATGGGAGTTCCTGCGTCAGTATATGATTTTGATGTGGATCACTGATATGAAGTGCTTCATTGTGCGGGGGAAATAGTTGACGATCTTGGCTATGGAGGATGTCTATTTCTTGATGGGGCTCCCTTTTCTGGGGATGGCCCTACCTATTGATCCCCAATTGCTAGAGGATGTACACTTGGTAGAATTGGCACTGAGTTTTTGTTTGGGGATGAACATTATGTCAGGTTCGGTCGTCCACATCAAGAAGATGGATGACCTCTTGCATCATTTCATTGTAGCGATGAATGTGAGGATCTACAGATCCTTAGTGACTCAGCGGATCAATGGTCGTCAACTGAGGATTATGCATAGAGTATTGGATGGATATTTTTTCTCCTGGGGCTTGATGTTGCATGCCAAGATGATGGGGTAGCTTCACCAATGTCGGACCACCGACTTCGGTGATTTTTCCTTTGGATCGGTTTTGGTGGTATGGTTTCTGGAGAGGGTGCCCGTGTTGCACCCTATAGTGTTGTTATCGGTTGTTGGGGCATGAAATCCACGACTGATGTGGTGGGCATCGATTTTGGTGCATCATTGAGGGGGAAGGTGGCCACTATTTTACAACCACATTGGTGTGTGTGTAGTGCCATAGACCACAGATTATACTGTGGTTCCCATATGGTGGGATGGACTTCCGGCATGATCCATATATGGTGCTACCTCTTGCATAGGATTGGCACCATATATGTATGTTGGTGTACTTATGTGTTGTAATTTTGATATTGTATCATATGTTGATATGTATGGATGTTGATTCTCTCTTTTTTTTTGTTTTTTCATATGTAGGGCCGCAAGGCCGAGAGGCAGAGTTGGTTGGAGAGTCGGCTCATCCGGGGCCAGTGAGACTGTCATGGGTGGGAGAGAAACATCGGAGGGACGAGGTTGGTGCAAGGCCAACAGATGAGTCTAGAGCCGACAAGAGGCGCAAATTTGATGATCCAGGTGTAGGGCCATTTCATGCGCCTCAGGTAGAGGCCGGCGGGGATTTAGAGGCCTCAAGTTGGAGGTGGTACTATAGGGTGTGCCTGAGGGCATGTGGTCCCATATCCAAGTTGGAGGTGGTACTGCAGGGTGTGCCCAAGGGAATGTGGTCCTATATCCAAGATGAGAGAGTTCCAGAGAAGTGTGTGGGTGGCCCTGTAGAATTGCGGACTTTGATCCACAGAGAAGTTGTAGTGGGGGCAATGATGACTGGGTGACTGCGCCCTCAGAGGACCCTTAGCTAGTGGGGCACCTCCTACAAATAGAGGACCTGGTAGTGGTGCTCTAGGGGTTCCTTGACTGTTGTGTTGTATATTTTTGTATTTATATAGGCCTGCGAGGCCATTTTGCATATGGTAGTCTGACAACCATTTTGTACCTATAGGGGTGAGGGGGGCTCACTTACCTATGAGTAATGTACATTTTGTACTATTTTGTAAACATTGATGACACATTGATCAATATATATATATATATATATATATATATATATATATATATATGGATCTACATGTTTTGGATCTCCATGATGTTTACATGTGATGATATTTTGTTATGTTTTTATGATGTCTAATCTATATGATGTGAGATAATTTTGATGGTTTATGTATGTGTGATGATGTCTTGATGTGATAAATGCCAATCTAACACTAGGTTAGGCATGTTATCTGCTATGTGATTAAATTGTAGTGGAATATGTGTAAATGTAATTGAATCAAAATTGTGAGATAAAAGTATAACTTGCAGGTATTTGGGAAAGAGGCAAGGATCACGAACATGATATACATTGTTGAGCTGCAGGACGACAAGTTGGGAATCTAATAAGATGCTAAGGTGAATAATGTGGCAGTGACTGGCCTCGACAAGGAGGCTAATGACGACTACATATTCTACTTGGTTGTTGGTTTTCGAGCCCAAACATATAATGGTGGAGTGGAGAAGTTCATGTGAGGGTGTGTAGAGGGCCCAAGTGGCTGAAGTGAGATTCTGTGTCCAGTGGCTAGCTCCGTTAGCATAACCAATGTGGTAGGTTGATCATACATGAGGTGTGGAATGAACAAAATAAGACTAAAAACTCTACAAATGTCTATGAAGAAAAAGCCAAGTGTAGCATGGCTACGCTCAAGTGTAAAATTTCTTTAGGTACAACCCATTCACGGGTTGTTTGAAAGGATAGCCTTCTAGATAGGAAAGGATGTATGCTCCTTTAGTGAGGCAGTGTTGGAAAATGTATGGTCCATGCCATAATGACTTGAATTTCCCATGACCAAGAGTATTGTGAGTGATATCATAGGCTAGGATGAGATCTCCTTCGTTAAATGAGCGAAGGTTGATGTGGCAGTCAAAGGTGTCCTTCGACCATTTCTTAGTTACCTCATTGTTCTGTAAGGAAGACAGACGATCTTCATCCAGTGACTTTAAGTGTAGCAAGTGCTGCTCCATTGGGGAAATGTCAGGTAATAGCTCCATGGCAGTGTGCAACATGGGAATTTCGCACGCGATGGGGAGGTGGCTTCAATCCCATGGATGAGATGAAATAGTGTAAAAATGGTTCCAGTTTTGATTACCATGTGATAAGCTCATAATGTTGAAAACAACATATGATGTCAGTTCGTCTTATGTTTGTTGACAGTGTGTTGCAACATTGTTTTGAGGACTTTATTAACAACCTCGACCTGTTCGTTGGACCGAGGGTAGTATGCAGAACAAAACTCATGGGAGAATCCTAAACTTGAGGAGAGTTCGATGAAGATATCATTCTCAAAGTTTTTACTATGATCGGAGACTAATTGTAGTGAGACTCCATAGCAGGTAATGACATGGTTGAAGAAACAATGTGATGTTGTCTCAATGGTGTTATTGAAGATAGGCATGGCTTCGGCCCATTGGGTAAAGTAATCCACTGCCATGACGATGTACTTGTGTCCATTTCTATATGGAGGATTGCAAGTCATGAAGTCTATGCCCCATTTGCAGAAGGGGCCAGTAGTTATGACTGGATGTACAAGAGAGGGTGGCATTCGTTCTTTGTTGGCATAAAGCTGGCATTTGTCACATCGATTGACAATGTGGATGCAGTCATGAAACAATGTGGGCCAGAAGTATCTAACTCAAATGATTTTTTGGGCAGTAAACATACCTGAGAGGTGTCCACCGTGGGCGCCGCTATGGAAATCGTTCAAGACTCTGTCAGCTTTGTCGATGGTTAAACATTGGTGGAGTATGGTGTCAACCCCATGTTGTAACAAAATGACATCGATGAGGAGGTATCAAGGGGCATGATAGCGAAGGCGTCGACAATCATCTCAAGAGATATGATACCCAAATTTCTATGTTCAAAGGTAGAGGAGAAGATCATCATACCAACGGTCATCCAAGGGGATGTAGAAGAGGTGTTCGTCGGGGAAATTCATATTGACGGGTGAACTTGTAGCATGGGATGGAAATACCATGATGAGTTCAGAGAGAACAAGCTCTTTCTTTATTCTGGGAGTTGAAAAACCTAGGTCGTATTCCTGAAGGATGATGATCCAATGGAGAAATTTACCATTAATTTTTCATTGACTAAGCAAGTACTGCATGGGGTTGGAATCTGCCATGTCTTTGGTAGTGTGAAGCAAGATATAATGACGAAGTTTTTGGACTATGAGGACAACTGGAAGGGTGAGTTTCTCCTCATGATTATATTTTAGGGGTGGTGTTGAAATATCTCTACTGATATAGTAAATAACATGCTCAAAACTATCATCCCCTATTTGAACGAGAACTTTTGCTAGTGAGACGACTGAGGCCAACAAGTAGAGGATATAATCGTGATCATAGTCGGGAGGACTAATCAATGGAGCATTGGATAACACTGCTTTTAAATAATCAAAAGAAGTTTGGGCATGTTCATCCCATTGAAATGGGATATAATGACCTAGTAAGTGAAGGAAACCATGCACGCAAGTGGCATAATCAAGGACAAAGCATTGTAAAAAGTTGGCTTTTTCGTGTAGGCTCTGCAGTTGGTGCAAATTCCTAGGTGGTGGAAATTTTTTTATAGCTTGGACCTTAAGGGGGTCCATAGTGATGTAGTTTTGGGAGACGATGAACCCCAATAGGCATCAAGTGGTGACGAAAAATACACACTTGAGGGGGTTCAAGCAAATATTGTACTGGAGACATCATTGAAAGACAACTCATAAGTCATTTAGATGGTGAGATCGTTTCTTGGATCGAGCAGTGATGTCGTACAAGTAAGCGAGAATGATGTGAGAAAGATCATGGAAAACATAAGTGATGGCCCGTTGGGATATAGCATCGTCGTTTTTTAGTCCAAAAGGCATGACACAATAAGCAAAAGTACCCCATGGGGTGGTAAATGTTGTCTTGTACTGATCTGTTGGGTGGATTTAGATTTGATTGTAGCTAGAGAACCCATCCATGAAGGACAAGGCTTCATGGCTTGCACATTCATTGATAATTTGGTCAATGAAAGATGTTGGAAAGTTGTCTTTGGGAAAAGGATGATTGAGATAGCGAAAGTCGATGTAGACGCGAATAGTTCCCTATTTTTTGTTAACAGGGACAGGGTTGGAGACCCATGACGTATATACGATGGGGTATATGAACCCTGCAATGCATAATTTGTCAATTTTGGCTTTGATAGCTACGGCATTGGATGGGTGGAGTGGTTATTTTTTTTGATATACTGGGGTGAAATCAATCCATGTGTCGATGCGATGTTCGACAATAGAAGGATCGAGGCTAGGCATCTCTATATATGACTAGGCAAAAATGTCTCGGTATTCCTGAAAGAGAGATTTGTATGATGTGATTTCTTCAGGGGAGCATGTGGCGCCAATGGTGATTTCCTCTATGCCTCTTGGTTCGATGGAAATGTCAATTGTGAGAGTGGGGGGGAATGTTGGCCATGTTTCCTTCTTCAAAGTCATCGGTAGCAGGGATAGGGTTGTTGAACCAGTGTATATTCCCTGATGGAATAAAATCCTTAGTTTCGTTTGCACATATGGAGGCTTGGGTAGGAGGGTTGAAATATTCCTGTGAGAGAGAAATCACTCTATGATGGAGCGCATTCCATGGGAAATCGGGGGTAGTTAGTTCCTCCAATATATCTTCGTCATAGTGGAAAATGAGACAATATAGAGGATCCAAGGAAGTAACATCAGTGACTGTCACTGTGTGATTGTATTTAGGTCATGAATATGTAGGGGGGGTATCGAAACTATGGTGCAATGGTATTCTTGAAATAAACCAAATGTCCAGATATTGTGGGTTGTAAACTGTGGTCAGTGGTGATATTTCCTAGGGGAAATGAACCGGAGAATTGGGAGTATTTAGGGGAAAATCCTCAGACAGACTATCCTTTAACCATGGAGGGATGGGAAGTGACTCAGGCTCAGGGGAGGTGACATGAACAATATCTGGATAATTAATAGGGGGAATCACTTGCATCACAGGAAGTGAGGGGGTTGGAGCATTTTGAATAAGTTTCATTTGACGATGCCTATATTCAATGATCAAAGGACAATGGTATGTGAAATGATCAATTGAATCACAAATATAGAAAGGGAACCTCATCCATTCATTGAATGAGGCCATGAGATAATGCATGTCAATGATGTTGGTACCTGATATCATAGGTGGAAAGGGGTCTTGCTGAAAGATTTGGCGTACTGCCGTTAGTGTCTGTCGAAATTGAGGTAGTGCAGGGAAATAATGAGTGTATTGGTAATACTCTGAATAGATGGCACACATGAATTTGGTTTGCAGCCCTTTAATTCCTGTAGTAGGGGACATGGTGGTAGTACTAGATGTGCTTGGTGAAGCAACAAGCAATGTGGTTTCTCGAGGGATTTGGATCAAATAGCGTAACTCGGGAAGAGAGGGACATTGATTAGTGGAAATTGAACTCAGGGAGGAAGTGGAGCGGTGGGATCTTTCTTCTTTTGTCTACCCCTAATTGTCGCGATGGTGCTGGCAAGTGGGGGTGAGGGAGGTGTGGTCGGAGTTAGTATTGGAATCTGCATCAAGATTCTCTTTATTTGGGGAGGGAGGGATGGTTGAGGAACCATCGTGGGTGGGTGTAGATACCATACTGGAATAGAGAGCTCCATGTTGGGAAGGGTAAGTGTTGCGGATACCTAGAAACCTTGTACTCCCGGTGGGGGGTAGAAGAAGGGAATTTGAGTAATGGCTTGGGGGATTGTCTCCCAAACTGAGTTTTGACCTTGGGGGAGGTTGCAATCGAGGGTAAGTGGTGTGATAGGGTGCTTAGGGATGCCTTGGGTAGGATTTATTCTACTAGGGTGATGGCGAAGGTTGGAGAAGTCTCAGTGGGAGGAATGGTATCTCCAGCTTCAGTTCCATTGCAAGATACAACACACACTTGTGCTGAGGGGTGAATGAGTGGTCATAATCCATGGTCTTCCCCCAACAAGGATGGGTCTTTGAAAATTTTTGGGCCCATATCCATGAGTGGATATGCATCAGAACTAGTGCAGACAAGAGGTAAGATGTTATCGATGTTGGAGGAGTGGTTAGGCTCATAATTTGAAACTTGGTCGATGGTGATGATCTTCCCATTGTCCGGGAACATCATCGTTCATAATACAGAAGAGGCCACTACCTTCATAGTGTACATGTAGCTACATCCAAACAAGATGTTGTAATCGAGCAGGGCATTGCTAACATCAATGTCGATAAGGATGGTTTTTCCCCCAAGTTCAATAGGGACATTTTGAAAGATCCCTTCAAGAGAGGATGGTCATCCATCATAGGCTCTCAAAGTGATGGTGGATGGTATTAACTTAGGAGAGCCAATTTTCTTCCATACAATTTTGGACATGATGCATGTGGATTCACGATCATCAATGATAGATCGATTAACCATGATGTTATGAATATTGACTGGTATTTGGAAAGCTACCAAATCGGGGAGACGAGGCTCCCCACAATCTAGATCAAATGTGATGAGTCTAGTATCATCTGGGTTGATTTCCCCCAAGGAGGATAGTAAGGATTTATATTGAGTTGGACAGGTTTGGAGGACCTCCAATACCAACATGGTTATAGGATATTGCGCCAAGTCATTGACTAGACTGTAACTGTGTGTCGCCCTAGCCTGAGGGTAGTTAACATTCCATCCTAATAGAATGTGAGGGATACAAATGGTGGGTTCAGTGTTAGGGAATGGAATCATAAAGGGTTGTCCATGTTAAGCCCTAATATTGGCTCATTACCCCTTAATTCAGGCATATTACATTAGTAATTTTATTTTATTTATGTCATCTTTATTCCATTAGTTGTAATTATACCTCCTAGTCTCCTATATATACCAAGGAGACATTTTCATTTGGAATCATCTTGTACTTGAACATTTATGTGGGGTAAAAGGAGGTTTCCCCCTCAAAGAGGCTTATTATCTGCAATTATCTCTTTTTCAAGGTGTTGAGTACTTATTCTGAGGTTTTTCTATGCTATATTGATATTTGGTTCTTAACATATGGTATCAGAGCTCAAGGTCTTGGGGTTTCACTGCTACATATGAGACACCTTGGAATTTTCGCTATAACGTTTTTTCTACAATGTTTCAAAAGAAACGGCTTGGATGATATTTATTAGACGGATCAAGTTACTTTGGGTTAAAATTTCAACTGTTGAGGCCTTACACTTTCAGAGATACAACCTATGTAAGATAGGGTTATGGAATCATCCTGAACTGAGCCATTGCAAACTTTTCTCTATAAAAATGTTTCAGTAACGTTTCAGACCATGAATTATGAAGGATATTCATCGAAATTAGTAAGCTATTTGTGGTAAGAATTTCTGCTTCTGGGTCATCTTAAATTTGTAGATACACCCTTTGGAATATAGGGTATCTGACTAGTCCTATTGACTAGTCTCAAGAAGGTGTTCCAGGTAAAACAATCATAAATATATCCTAGAGTATCCAAATTGAGTGAGACTGGTTTCATTGGATAGTGGACAGTCTGTTGTATTTCTGGTATGAGTTTCAAAATTTTATATCAATTATTTTGTGTGGGGCATTCTATACACATGAGATCTCCTAGAAAGGCCGAAAATCAGAAAGTTGTGGGGAAGTTACCGTAAATTCCACTTGGCACATCCAATTTTGATCAGAACTATGGCATTGTAGACAAGAAATATCAAATAACTACATAAAGGAAATTTTCATACCCAGAAAGGCCAAAACTTGGGAGATACAATAGAATAAATATTGTCTAGCAGAACCACCTCAAAATCAAGGTTCAAAAGTGATACTTGGCCAACATGCCACCCAAAAAGGGAACTTCTACACCAAATAATCCTCCAGACAATACCACTCGGACTGTTGATGAAGGTGAAGAAATGTGTAGGGACATAAATGATTTAAAAAATAAGATAGTAACAAAAGATGAATTACAAGAGATGGAATCTAAGTTGGAGGCAATAAATACTGAGATGGATGGTTTAAAAGAGGAGATCATGGAAGTATTGAAAATTTTCATAATAGAGAAGAGACCTGAAAGTGAAAATGCATCCCATGGAATTCATGATGAGGACACAAGGAAGGTAAATCAACAATGGAGAAACTCCAACTTTGGGTTGAAGACCAACCACGTTCCTAAGATCGATATGAGGAAGTTTGATGGCAAGGACCCAATCACATGGATACTTCATATGGAGCAATTCTTTGATCTACATAATGTGCCACATACACAAAAG
>ML779996.1:468812-526857 GCA_009831015.1 Picea engelmannii
TACAACTACTAAAGGAGAAACAACTATATGCCAAACCATCCAAATGTTTCTTTGGAGTGAAGGAGGTAGAGTATTTGGGTCATATTGTATCTCATGAAGGTGTCAAGGTAGACCCTAACAATATTAAGGCCATGATGGACTGAATGATTCCCAAAACATTGAAGAATCTTAGAGGATTTTGGGGTTTGATAGGTTACTACCGCATGTTTGTTCGACACTATGGAAGAATAGAAGCACCTTTAATGATACTAACTAAGAAGGATGCATTTTCATGGACTCCATAGGCAACTGAAGCTTTTGAGCAACTTAAAGAGGTGATGTGCAAAGCTCCTATCTTGACCACTCCAAACTTCACAAAAACCTTTATTGTAATGCCTCAGGAAATGGAATTGGTGCTCTCCTAATGCAAGAAGGAAGGCCCCTGGCTTTTGAAAGTCGACCAGTCAAGGGAAAGAACTTACACAAACCCATTTATGAGTAGGAAATGATGGCAATACTACATGCATTGTAGAAATGGCGTCCTTACCTAATAGGTAGGCACATTAAGGTCAAAACAGATCATGATAGTCTTAAATACTTATTGGAACAGATATTGTCTTCAGAAGAACAACAATAATGGGTAACCAAGATATTCGGTTATGATTTTGAAATCATCTGTAAAAAGGGGAAGAAAAATGTTGTAGAAGATGCACTCTCAAGAAAGGATGAAGATGTTGAGGCCTTTCTCTGTGCTATCTTGATCATCCAACCCTATTGGATAATAGAAGCAAGGGATGAATGGAAGAATGATAAAAAAGTGTGGACTTTCATTCAAAGGTTGCAGCAAGATTCCACTGCATCAGATACATTTAGATGGAAAAATGATTCACTATGGCATAGAGATTGTTTATATTTGTGTAAGAACTCCCAGCTCAAACAAAAGGTACTATTGGAATTGCACACCTCTCCAATAGGAGGGCAATCAGGATTTTTGAAAACCTACCATAGAGTGAAGAAGGATTTTTTTTGGGATGGCCTTAAAACTAATGTTCAAAGGTTTGTGGAAGAATGTTTCGTTTGCCAAAAAATAAGGTGGAAACAGTTAAGACCCAGGGTCTTTTACAACCATTAGCCATCCTAAGTTAGCGATGGGAGGAGGTTTCCATGGATTTCATCACAGGGTTACCGAAGTCTGAAGGAAAGAGTGTCATAATGGTTATTGTTGATAGAATGACCAAGTACACACACATTTTTTCACTCTCTCATCCCTTCAAAGCTAGTACAGTTGCCACCGCATTCATGGAGACAGTTCAAAAGCTACATGGTAGCCCAAAGATTATTGTAAGTGACAGAGATCCCATCGTCACTGGACATTTTTGGACAGAATTATTTTCTTGTTTGGGTACTCAATTGGCTCATAGCTCATCCTATCATCCTCAATCTGATGGACAAACTGAGATAGTGAACAAATTTCTGGAAGGCTACCTTTGTTTCTTTGTCTCTGATAAACAAACACAATGGTTCAAATGGTTACCCTTGGAAAAATGGTGGTCTAACACTTCCTTTCATACTGCAACAAAAATGACACCATTTATGGCACTCTATGGATACCACCCTCCTTCCATCACTTCTTCTCTAAAAGGAAAATCTAAGGTTCAAGCAGTGGAATATCACATCGAGCATCGACAACAAGTTCTCCAAATCTTAAAGGACAACCTGACCATGGCACAAAATCCCATGAAACAACAAGCATATCAACATCATAGTGAAATAATTTTTTAAGTAGGGGATGGGGTGTTTTTAAGACTACAACCATACAAACAAATGTTCCTCAAGCAAGCCAAGAAGGATAATAAATTATTACCAAAGTACTATGGCCCTTATAAGGTGTTGCAAAAGATTGGTACTATCGCATACAAGTTGGAGTTGTCTGCATCTTCACGAGTACACCCAATTTTCCATGTTTCATGCTTAAATAAGGTTATAGGTGACAATATCTCATTTCAAACTATATTTCCAGAACTTGACGAGGAAGGAAAAATCATACTGGAGCCTGAAGCCATCACTGACACAAGAATTCGCCAGCTGAGGAATATATCGATTTCAGAGTATCTCATTAAATGGAGGAAACTACCGGTTGAATATTCCACTTGGGAAGATGAGTTCTTTATACGGAAGCATCCAAAGTTACTCAAGCATTGTGAACAACACTTGTCTCAAGGGGAGGGGCATGTTAAGCCCTAATATTGGCTCATTACCCCTTAATTGAGACATATTACATTAGTAATGTTGTTTTATTTATGTCGGCTTTATTCCATTAGTTGTAATTATACCTCCTAGTCTCCTATATATACCAAGGAGAAATTTTCATTTGGAATCATCTTGTACTTGAACATTTATGTGGGGTAAAAGGAGGTTGCCCCCTCGAAGAGGCTTATTATCAGAAATTATCTCTTTTTGAAGGCATTGAGTACTTATTCTGAGGTTTTTCTATGCTATATTGATATTTGGTTCTTAACAGTCCATATGTAGCTAGAACTGCATCTAAAGTGGTGGGACTAGATTTAGGGGGTGCATTGTATTGACGACTGCATGTTTCCAGAAGAATTTATTCTTCGCTAGTTAAGAGGATATTGCAATCCACTGGATTTCCAGGGTTTTGATATTGTGGCATCTGTGGTGGGGAAAGATGCATCTCCTATTAGGTATTCATCACACCTTGGTGTGGAATAGGGTTTTGCAACAGATCTGGGGGTGGTTGTTGCAAATACTGTTGTGGGGCCTGCTAAGGGGTAGGCAACACTGGAGGACGTGGCACGTTCATGGAGCCTTTCATCTGTTTGAAGTTGGAAATTTGGGGGAAATGGTGAGTATAATGACCATGATCACTGCAAAGAGAAAAAGGGAAGTTCATCTGGAGGTTGTTTTTATTGTTCCCCCTTGACATTTTGTGTTATTGTCCCCTTAGGGGTTCTAGTTACTCTGGTTCTGGTTGACCTCGAGAGGTTGGTTTTGTTGGGGGTTATTTCCCTTTGGTCCAGGGTTATTATTGTTTCAGTTTTTCCATTTCTTCTTGGCATTATTCGACTGATGAGCCAGATCTTCCATATTCAGTTGTTCAAAGTTTTGAAATTGATGAATGGGAGAGGGCTCAACAAAGTTAACCCCAACGTGTGGTTGTCTTTCTGGAAGAGAAATTGGCTATGGACGACGAGGAAATGGAAAATACAGATTATTTTGTTGCAATGATCTGTAGGATGCATAGGAAGGTGTAGCGCTTTCACTAGTGCCCAGGTTATAGGCTGAGGTAGAGGGGTACCTGAATTTGGTTGGGAGAACGGGCGCATCATGGGTGTCGGCAAGGGTCCACTTATGGGTGGAGGAGGGGAAACAAGGTTTGTATGTTGATATGGGGGAGGAGGGTAATTAGGTGGCCCTCCCTACATCGGTGGATATTTGGGTGTACCGTACATAGGTGGTGGTTTTATGTACGGATTGTGCTGTGTCGTGGTACCAATCAATCCATCCGCTGCATGAGACGTCCTGGGTTTGTCCTGGCCAAATGGTATGACTCTCTAGGCATCAGGTATCACTATGTATAAGTAACCTAACTAGGCATAAATGGCGTTGTACTGTTGATCCTTGTTGATGGCTTCCTCTTCAAATTGGGGGAAGGCGGAGGCCACATCTTTGGAAATGATAGAGATGAGTGATCTAAGAAATCAATCGAGGTTTTTTTCTTTGGTGGTTTCATCTTTGTATAAATTACGTTGTTGACGCCATTCATCAATGTGGTTGACGATATGCATGGTTGAGTATTGTTTACACTCAGAGAGTAGTTCTAGAGCATTTTCATGATGAACTGGTAATTGAAAGAAGGTTAAAAATGTTTTGGCCAAGGATTCAAAAGTCGTATGAGACTCTTATTTTTCATCTACATACCATTTGGCTGATGGACTAGTAAGTGTGCGCTGAAATAAATGTAAACGGATAGAGGTGTTCATGATGTTGTTTAAACATCACCATAAGTGGAAGTTCATGACATGGTTGGTGACATTTTCTTCCGACTTTCCTTCAAACTTGGGAATGTCTGAAGGTAGTTTGGTAGGCATATTGGGCCATGTGGGGTCATGCAATATAGGGTCATTTGTGAGTTTACTCAAATCAGGGATATTGAGGGACACCAAATATGGCATGGGGGGTGGTGGTGGAGGATTAGTTCCAGCCATGGTTGTACTTCTTCTTTGAGAGGAAGTTTTCCCCCCCGCTTGCTTGTAAAGGAGACCTAGTGGATGGTTGGCCTTGGGAATTGGACCTAAGTAAAGTGGAACCAAGAAAAGTTGATCCCAAAATAGTAGCACTCACATGGGTATGAGATGGTTGAGATGATGACTTGGCAAGACTAGGAACACCTCCTAGGATAAAAGGGAGGTTTTGCAAGCGTCTGGAATGACGAGGATTCTGTGGGTCCTCTATGATGTTCGACTAGAAAAGTGAATGTGTTCAAATGGTGATGAGAGCAATGAATGAACAAGAGACTTGTATAATTTGGACCTTCACAATATATCTCACAATTGTATGTAATCAAATGAGCACCATACATAAATGAATTGAAAATAAGCATACATGTGGGTAGGTGGATTTTTTCCACGTGGGAGAACAAAGAAAACAAATGCTTGTGTCTTAAAAATACGTAATGTCCTTCCTCTCAAATAGAACCAGACCTTCTAATAACACTCAACAGTGGGGTCTGAAGCCACTGGAAGAGGAAATAGTAAAGGATGAAACAATCAGTTATAATGAGGGGTATAGGATGCATATCTCGAAAGAGATGTCGATATTTCCCAATAGCCACATAAAATATAATCAAGCTGCAATTGTAGCCCACAATTTCCACCTGGGTAGATGTCCTAAAATTTTTCCAGTAGGTACCTCAGTCAAAGTGTGACATTTAGATTTTCGTCCTAAAAAATGGGTCGCAGGCTGGATCCCTTCCAAGAGTTGGGCGACTCAAGGGAAGATGCACAGAACAATCATACCTTGGCCTTCGACCCTTCATGGGTATCTCACTACCTTATGGTGTTAGGAACACTTGACTTGGAGTGTTTTAAAGTCCTCTTTCCGTCACTTGAATGAGAAAAAGAAGGGAACTTACAAGTCTAGTTGGGCCTACTAGACAAGACATAGGTTAGTGTATGAATTAAACAATCCAAGAACATGAAATAAACAAACAACTAAACTAGAAACAACTAAATAAATAACTAAGGAAATAAAACTAAAATGCATAAGGAACTTTGAACCAAAATCAATCAACCAAATGATGAATGATTATGCCACCAATGGAAAACTATATTTGTTGGAAAACACTGTAGAGATAGGAGGACTGATAGATCCCCTCTTCCTCCTTGGGAGGGCTCTTGAATCCCCTATTTCAGAGATCTTCCTACAATGATAAACTAGAAAGAAAATGGTGAAGAAATCCAAGCCTATTCCCTCAAGAGGTGAGGTGAATAGCTTATTGAGATGTTGCTAGAATGCTCCAAGAAGAAAAGAGGTTTCTTGAGGGAGGATAGAGGCAACATAACAATACAATGAGATTCTTAAGTTCTTAGTTCACCCATGGCCTCCTTTAATAGCATGTCTTTGAGGAAATATCCAACTGGTTCTTAGTGTGAAAAAGGGGCCCTTTAGGTCTTTGACCAACCCCCCATTCGGATTCATCTTGGATTTGAGGGTCAAATCAAGTTGGGAGTTGGTCCAAAAGTGGGTGAGTGGATGAAAAGAATCATAAATGTGTCGTTCACAGGAGTGTGCGGATTTTCTCGTACACAGTCATGCATATGGTGCATTGTGTGCTCTACGAGCTTCTTTGGATCGCGCACTGTGCACATGCTTCCTTTAGTGTTTTAGCGCATGTCAATTTTTTGACCAGTTGTATAGTTTTTGCCTCTTGGAAATGCATTTTTGGTGTTGCAGGTAAACTAATAAGTGTTTGGAGATGTTGTATTCCTGTAACCATTTGCATGCAATGTTGCAGACGAAATTTCAGTGATAATAGTCATGGTTAGGGAAACCGCCAGATGTCAGTTAACCTTTTTGGTAACCAAACCAACAGGATTCCTTCGGCTGGTTTGAGAGTGGTAAGGCCATAAGAGACCGTATCCCGAATTCCTGGAGTTTTGAAGTTATAAAATCTTAACTCCTTTCGGGCCTAGCTGAGGGTTCTGAGACCTTGATCATACGGTATCTTAGACAAGCCTTGAGACTACACGCTCAACTCTTTGCCGCGATTTGGTTAGAATCGTGGACATGAGCCCTCAGTTACACTTGTTAAGGGTTTGAAGGAGGTTCCCACCTTCCACATAGTTTGAAATTAGTGACTTGCAAAGGGTGATTTCTAGCAAAGTCTTCCCAGACTCCTATATTATGAAAATCATTCCTTGGGAAGATTTCCCTAAGGGTTTCTCAACAAATACATAAACCACAAATTTGTTCTTAAATTCTTTCAAAGACCCATTTTTAATAATTATCCTACTACCAAGAAGAGGTAATCATGGACATGGTAAATACATAATTTTATAGAAGAATAAAATCATTTCTAATGATTTATCAAACAATGTAAAATTTAACCATAAACACAAGCATTAAACTGATATGCACCCTTCTACCCCTACCCCAGAGTATAATGCATATCAGTCTAAGCAGAGTGGAACCCTTGGAGAATGGAGGTGCATCTTGAAGGGAACGTCGCGTAATTAAAAGATGAGTCAAATAAATCTAGGTAGACTATAAAACATTAAAACTTTTAGACCTTGTTAGAATAAAATAATTATTTAATTAGTAAATTACAAACCTAAAATCCTAACAAGAGTCAAAGCCTAAGTTCAAGTCTAAGTTTAATTATGGGAATAGTTAAAATATTAAATAAATTAAAAGGATTTAAAATAAAATCAAACTCTAGGAAGAATATAAATAAAAATTTAAAACAATGGATAAATTGCATATGTGTGCATGAAATTAATAAAATGGATTTTAAAATAGAAATTGAATAAAACATGAGAGAATAGGTGTACACATATAATACTTATCTTGAGTCAAGATACCATTATGTCTAACTAAAAAAAGATTCATAATCCAACTCTAACTAAGATCTAGTTAGGGGACACTCATTAAATGACAATTTGGGGAACAAAGGGAAAACTAAGAGAAAAAATAAGAACACATTGGGGAATGTGAGGGAAATTGGATTTTAAATAAAATAAAATTTGTAATTGCTTTTGCAACTTGGGGAGAGAGAGAGGGTGTAACTGTGTGGGTGAATAACACTAATTAAATTAATTAAATAGATAATTAATTGTGCATGGGCACATGTGTCATTGCGGATTTTTCTATATAACAAATGATGTAGAAGGGAAATGGATCTCACTTATTCTTGGTAATGTTATGCTGCCAAAATTTTGTAGACTGTGTTTTACTTGTGAGCATTGGGATACCAAGATTGTAGATAGAGTGGAAGCTCTTCCTTGCGAGACAAGCTTGGAGCTATTGTTTGTTGGTTTAGGACATATTCAATTTCCATGTTCGCTGGTGCCGATATTTTATTCTAAATTTTAAAAATGTAATAAGAGTAGATTTGTATATTATACTTTTACAAAAACATTGTGGAATCGTGTTGTATTTCTGAAATTTAATTGGAAAGTTAGTTGAAGAGTCACGGTATAGTCTAGGATTGAAATTCTGTGTTCTCTACCATTTATTTTATATTTCGAATTGCAAAATTTAATTTGTTCACTTCCAATCTCAAATGCAAAATCAAAATTCATAGTTTCTTTGAAGGCTGCCAATTTATTATAGAGTCCAGAATCTTAATCCTTTTTATTGTTACCCATTTAATTTACATACCTTGACCTATGATATTTTGATCGTTGTCAATTTTAGGCAAAGTGGAGTTTGGAAATTATTATGGTCATCGTGAACTAGTTGCAACTTGATTTGGCATCGATTTAAACTTACAAAGACGAAATTCAAAATTTGTTGATTGCGCACTATCAAAGTATTTACCACCCAAAAATTATGAACTTCCTATGATTCTATGCTATTAAATTTGCATAGTCTGTGCTCTGATATTTAAATAAATGTTGCTCATGAATTTACATGCCGAATTGCATACTTCCTTATGATCGCTTCCTTAATAATTCCCAGATCTTGAGATTAGGGAATTGTATGGTCTATGTCAAACTTATCTGCAAATACGAATTATGAAATTCGTGTGGCCTTTTAAAAGATTATTGGCAAATCCAGAAACTTAGAATTCGCTTAATCGCTGCATGTTGGTATGTTTGCTGGGATCTACATTTTGGGATCCCTGCAAACTTTTATCCAATCTTAAACTACAAATGTTGGAGATCGTCAATTATTTCCACAATACGCTAATTGAATTGGTATGATCACTAACAATTTTTTGTAGATCCGAAATTATATTTTGTTGCATTCTGGAATTTAGGATTTAGGGTCGCTGTCAAAATTAGTTTACTTTTCCTGAGTTTAGATTTGTGTAGATTCGCTATCAAGACATTTGCAATCGGAGAATTCAGATAGTGTACAGTAGTTGTCTTGTCAGCTTTCGAATGTTAGAATTTTGTTGGTCATTGAAAAATCTATTTGAAAAAAAATCTGGAAGTTAGATTTTTAATTGGTCACTGTATAACTTGAATGCAAATATGAAAATCAAGAAACCTTATGGTCTTTTAACATTAATTGAAATCCTAAATTTAGAGTAACGTTGGTCATTTAACTTATTATTGCAATTTCGAAAAATTAGAATATCGTATAGGCATTTAAAAGTTTTTGCAAATTCCAGAATTTAGATTTTTGTTGGGTCACTATGAAACATGTTTGCAATTCTGGATATCAGAGCTTTGTATAGTTATTGTCAATTAATTACAATCCGGAAGTGGCGAATTTCATTATGTCGCTGCATAATTTTACACATTGAAAACTAATTTTGTGTGGTCGTTGTCTAGTTATGGGCAATGCAGAAATTAGAATCTCGATAGTTGTAACATTTATTGCCAATCCAGAAATTAAAGTTTCGTATGGCCGTGATAAGAATAATTTCAATCTGGAAGTATAGGATGTGTTGGGTCCAATTTTACCTCCAAGTTCAAATTTGATATAGTCGATGCATTATAATTATTTGCATGCCTTAGCTTGAAATTAAATGTAGCCGCTGCAAAGATTTATTATATTGAATGAGAACTGAAGTTGTTTGGTCTCTCCATAATTTTAGCGACGACCATCAGATATACTATTCATTCTTGTGAGAATGAATATTTGTATAATTAAGTGAGTTAGTATCACCGTTATATCATTCTATCTCCTTGAGTTTATCTATAAATGATATGATCAAATATTTAATTGATTATGTAATGGTTTTAATTGCTTATGAATTAATGATAATGAGTTTTAATTGCTTATGAATTAATGATAATGAAACCATTTACTGATCAAATTTATAGAGACTAATAAAATCATTTATATTAAAAATGTTAGAAGTAACCATCTACGGTAATAGAGATATGATAAAACTTAAAGGAAAAAGGGTGATGTTATTTAGTAGAGTGATAAGTTAGAACGATAGATTGTTTTAGGATTGGAAGATTGAGATAAGTTAGAATGAAAATATAAAATAATTTTATGGTATATAATAAGAGTTTAGATGGACTCAAAGTCTTAAAAAAAATAAGTTTCTTTGAAAAACAATGGTGAACCGAATACATTGACTTGACCTTAGTAAATTCTAGTAATGATGGTAATTGTTGATAATCATAAGATAAATTTATATTCTTGAAATCTTAAGAGGAAATAAGTTTTGTCTAGATGTAAGAACATCAAATTATTGCTTGAACTCTTTAACATAAGAAAATTGTATAGAAGTGAAATAATTTTAATTAAGTAGCTTTGAGCTATTAAAAGAGAATGTACATTTGTATAAGGAGTTCCTTAGATAGTCCTTTATAGTATGAGAATTATACATTGATACATTTAATTTAAGATAACAAAATGATGATTACTATAGTTATTACAATGATTATCACCTATCCTTATTATTATTATACAATTGTTGTACCATATAATTTAGTTATCTTATTGGTATCCATCTTAATAAACTTGATTATGGTGGTCACTTACATTGTATTGATATAGAGTGATCATCACATTAATGAAGTGTTTTTGTGCAAGAGTTAAATTGGTATAATAGTTACTTGTTAAGATTACTAAGTGGATTATTACACTGACATGTTACGATATTAGCAATGATTTTATAATGGAATGAAACTAGATGATTGAGTAGTTTCTTATGATGTGAAATTGTATGATGAATTGACGAATTCGTTACTCATATTTTGGGTTATTGAATGAATTTGTTTACGTCATGATTAAGTACCTTAATTTCAATATAGTTTTGATTCTAGGTTGATTTGGTTATGGGAGTAGATACCTCCATGTTCCTTAGAACAGTCGTCATTCTTGAGACCATAAATGGTCAAAATCAATCAGATGAATCGTGGACTTCAACGTTGATTATAAGTCTTGGAGGTGCTAACCTTGCAGGGTAGGTTGGGAGGTAGATATTTTTGTTATCTTATGTAATGTATTTGATCTGTTAGTAACAATTGTGTTGTATTTGATTCTTGGTTTTTAGTGATGAGAATATATTTTGAATTATTGATGTATGTCATTGCCACTGGTCACTTGTTATAAATGGTGTTTTAAAAAAAAAAATACCACTACTATACTCACTTACATTGATGTTGTAACAGAGGGGATGTTACACCCTGAAGCATCACATTCGAGGATAAAATTATTTGTGAAGTCTAGAATTTACATGATGGGAGTCGTGCACATAGCCTCTTCCAACGCATGGAATGATTGATCAACTTTCGGAGTCCAAGTGAAAATATTCGTTTTGAGTAGAGTAGTGAGAGGTGGTGCAATTTTACCACAATTATAAACAAACTTGCGATATATCATATTAAACCCGGAAAACCATGCAAGATATTAAGAGATTTAGGGAAAGGCCATTCCTACATAACTTGAATTTTCTTAAGATCCACCCTTACACCATCCTTGCCATAAATATGACCCAGGTACTCCACTTTCGAGGCTCTAAATAAATATTTAGATTTTTTGAGGAAACGTTGGTGCTGAGAGAGTAGATTGAGAACTTGGCCCACATGAGAGAGATGGGTTGTCAAATTTTTACTATATATGAGGATACCATAAAAATAAACTAACACAAAATGACAAAGAAAATGATGAAAGACATGATTCATTAGACTTTGGAAAGTTCAGGGGGAATTACCCACACCAAATGACATGACCAAGAAATCATATTGACACACATGAGTTTTGAATGCAATCTTGGTAATGTATTCTTCTTTCAGACGTACCTAGTGGTTGCTAGAATAGAGATCAAGTTTATTAAAGTATTGAGAACCGCTCAATTAATCCAAGAGATCATCAATTAATGGAATGGTAAAATTTTACTTCATGGTGAGTTTGTTGAGGGTGTGGAATTATGAAAACACGTGCCAAGTGAATTATTTCTTGAGGACCATGACCATAGGAGACAAATAGGGGCTGGTACTGGAACAGATAATTGAGAAATTATTGAATAATTTTCTCAATTTCATTCTTCTGCGCAAAGGGATGACGATAAGGGTGAACATTGGGAGGAATAATACCCAGGACAAGAGGAATGGAATGATCATGAACATCAAGGGAAGGGGGAAGTCCCTTGGGAGTGGAAAAAATAGATTGGTGTTTGGATATGATATATTGGAGGTTCGGATGCATGGAGGGTGTCTCAACTGCTTGAATGGAATGTAGTTGACAAATAATTCCCGAATGACCTCTTTTGAGGAGATTTTCCATTCGATGGGAACTGATGATCTCATGGGATCTTGTTGTGATTTATTGGAACTGATACTATTGTCCCTCCTATTGAAATTACATGGTTAATTCTTTAAAATCTATGAGAATGGGACCTATAGTGTGTAACCATTCAAAATTTAGCATAATGTCGCAACCTCCCATGTCGATAGAAAACATATGATATTTCAGGAGGTATTGACCAATTAGTAGGTGTTGAGGAAAAGATATGAAATGATCTTACTCAAGCATTTTCAGATCTTGCTTGGCTAAAGCAATATAGATGGGAATATCACCCTATGTTTATAGCCATCAAAATTAATATCCTAACTCACAAGTATCGATTATAAGTGCTTAGGCTATTATAAATAAAAGATTGCTGAAAAATTTATTATTTATGTGATTTTCTGAACATAACAGATGCTGAAATAAACAGAGAGACAAAAGTAAGGACACCAAGTCAATAATCAAAATAATTGAGACATAAATAAATCCTTTATTTCATTCCAATTCATCAAAGAATCATTCTCTTTACAAAATTTCCTAAGGATGTTTTGGAGCAAAGTCAAACTTAGACGTCCTCGATGAAACATACAAAAGGACTTCTGACAAAAAATAAAAAACTTAACTTTAAAAGATGGATCAGCTTGCCACAAATTTCTTCCCACTCGACTCTGCACAATAGCCTTTGTCAGTCATGAAATCTAATTCATAAACAAACAAGTCTACACAGACTATCAAAGATAGATAAACACCTCTGAAAAACAAGTGTGTGAATGATGTAATTCAACCCTGAATCTTGTTGTCTACATTAAGACCCTGCTATCATTAAAAAAAATTGGCTTCTAATTAATTAAGGAATGAATGAAAACTAAATTATCTCAACAAAACTCAAGAGAAAACCTTATTATGCTTCTCCTTCTATTCTCCCTTGTTCCTCCCTTTCATTTTTCCTTTAAGCAAATTAGAATTGATTGAAGTAGTTAAACTACTTCCTTAGTTAAGTTAACTAAAACTCAACCAACGTTTTAGTTAAAGGGGGAAGTAATAAATCATAATAAGGGTTTTAAATAAATAATAACTAGTAGGTGGGACCCCTTGTGACTCCCTTTATCTTTTAACAATCATAACACAACTAGTTAATCAAACAAAACATCCCTCCTTGTCACTCCCATCACCACATTCATATTTGACAATTTATCTCAATGATAATTGCAATTATTTCCAAAAATATATTACCCATATATCCAAAAAACAATATGTTGTCCAAAAATTTAGAAGTCAACCATTCTCAACAATTAATAAATAAAAACTTAAAATCCACATTTTCCACTCTGAGAGGCAATCTTTCCCTTGTTGTTGTTGTCACCTTTTGATCTCTTTGAATTTGACTTAGGATGTGTGGATCCTTTAGGCCTAATCTCACTAATCACATGAAAGAAATCATCTCTCAAATTCATGTGTGAACACACAGATTTATCTGAGTCATTTGAGCGTGATGAAGGGGCAACAATGGATTTTACTTTTCCAGGGGCATGTTTGGCCTCGGTTTTCAACCTTTTTCTTGCATGGGAAGACTTAACTAGTGAGTGGACAGGGGCATCTTGGTCAATTTGATTTATAGGAGGGGGAGCAGGTAAAGACAAGTTAGGCCAACCATGATGTTGGGAGACTGTCGGGTGGACAATCTCTTGCCATCCTTCATTTTTAGGAACTTTAGGTTGCAGTGAGACATGAGGAGTCACGAGGATAACAGGACCTGTGGGGCTTGGAAGGGAGGTCGTTTAGGCCTAGGTTGGACCACTTCTTTCCCAATCAAGTTAAAAAACATAGCTTGAAATAGTTGGTCTAACTCTTGCGAGTCTGTATCAAAGTGTATAGAGAATATTGGCCTTCTCGGGCCTCTGTTCCAATCACCTCTTCCTCGGTTACCCCTGCCATGGATACCTCTACTGAAAAAGCTCATTCTTGTATACATAATTGATTAGAAAATAGTTTCTTTAACAACCATAAATGAAAAATCTTTTAAATATGAAATAAAATTTGGCTCAACAACATATCAGACTCATGCAATCCAATCCATACAAATTGTTTAGTAGTCTCCAATAAGGAGGGGGTGAATAAGGGTTCTGGGATATGTGAGGGGTTGTATTGAGAGAAAAATATTAAAATGAGGGGGAAAAGTTCATGATTACTTCTTAGAGACAAAAAACAATCAACTCTAATGTAAACCAAAATAATATATCATTGCAATCCATATGTGCGATCCTTAAACTGTCATAATACAGTGTTTCTCTGAACTGTAATTAAATTTAGGAACAGGGGGTGGATAATGGATATGGGAAGGTGAGGGGATTGTAATACGTGAAAAGTGAAATAATGGTAGGGAGAAAAGCTAACAGTGTTCGTAAAATTAATTAAGTAATCCATAAACAGTTTTGTATTTAATGCAAATAATCAAACACCAACTAAACAATTACTATGAGTTAACACTTGTTCACTTTCCACATTTAAATATTCAACACTTCTTATTAACACAGTGTCATCATACTCATAATCACTATGTTTTTCAAACATCCTATAAAAGAATTATGTTCCCTTGATTTCTTCCATTTGATTTTAAAAACAAAATTCCAAGGAACCCATTGTCTTGTTACTTTAACTCCCTTCAACATATAAAAATATCAACCACTGTCCATAAGTTCCAAATACTTAAATAAAACATAGACACATGTATTTTAAGAGTTGAACATAATCTTTTAAAACATGACCTATTTCATTCTTTTGACGACATTAACCAATAAATTTGAAACAAAATCATAATGTAAAAACCTCCTGCTTCATTTATAATGGTGCAATAAAAAAAAATGATGCACGATGTCTCCATAGCCATACATAGAAAACAACCAAGTCTCTAACATCAATTTCCAATTTGGAACGATCCCGATCAGGACCAATTAAACACACAGTAACCACTAAATTCAATTTATACACGTTGTAGGAACACACAGACCATGCATAAGGAAAAATGGCATCTCTGTCACTGTCCATTTTTATTACTCCCATTAATCAATTCATAACAACGTTGATTTATCGGTTCAACTGAAAAAACAAAAGGAGGTAGTCAACTGTATAATGATTATCATTTCCAAATAGAACTCTTCAAACACGCGCTCAAATGAAAATGAGCCAATAATAAAAAACCAATGTCAATACCACTCAACAAACTTATGATAGCGAACAAGATAACTGACATAGTGTAACTGTTGAGTTTATCAAAATCGGACTTTGTACCAATGAACACAATAAATAATCAAGGGATTAGCACAAGAAATAATCAAGGGTTACAAGAAATAATCAAGGGTTCGATCGATCCTCAAAACACAAGGAGACTGGAGTAAAATGTATCAATAGTAGGGAGAACCTTTTGAGACAAGAAAAATGGACAGACAAACCACATAACCTTTAGCTTTGTAAAATAGGGTGACATTTCAACACTAGATAGTGTAGGCAACAATGGAGAGGGGCAACGATTTCTCGCTGGATGGTAACAAATGCCAAGAACGTGTAGAGGCATAACCCTCACGCTTTTAAATAGATTTGAACCACTTATAGCAATGTTGATAGAAATGCATGCCCAGGTACTACCAATAACCCTAAATCTTACTTCTTAGCATCATGGCCACCCCAAAACCAACTGTGTTGATGCCAATACCAAAATAAAATCATGACCAGGTGAAAATATATACAGTGGTCGAAAGGTGGTGCAAAATATTCACAACAACCCCATAACACTGAACATGATCAGGTGTGGTTACAAAGACTATGAGGAGACGATCAACAAGTCCAGACAGAGTGAAACCCTAAAAAAAAAAACATGGAGACAACAGAGAGCCACCAAGGCATCCACCACACAAACAGTCAATGAAATTACGACTTCAACCATCCAATTTTCATTTGCAACAAATAACACAAACATCCATTTGAGAGAAACACCACAAATTTACACAGTTGCCAGCCTCAAGAAAAAAATAGACCAATACATCATCGAGCCAACATTTATTTCATAACTAAAGCGAGTTCATGGATGGGAGAAAAAAACATACATGTAACCAAATGGCCTTAAAAATGCGAGCTTGGTCGAGTAGTTCCTTCACTCCTGAATATCAGAGCTAAACCACATCGAAAATCAAATGAACAATAACCAAGCTAGGGTGATGGCTAGTGAGGGAAGTATGGAGTGATATGCATTTAGTGCACGTCGCTTCCACCCTCCATTACATTCAATTTGTAGTATATGACAGCCATCCAAACAATACCATTAACCCCATTATATTAATTCCATGCATCGAAACTTGCCCACATTACTTGCCAATTGCGCCACCTAATCCATATTAGCCATTGAAAAAACCATACTATAACCTATATCACATGCACCCCATATAACTCAATAAAAAATGTATAGGCACTAACATTGCTAGTTATCACTAACACCAATTTATCTATTTTCAAATGCATATAATATAACATAGCATGGCATAGTTTAGTTCCTTCTTCTTGGATATTTTTCCATATTCCTTTGGTCTCTTGTTATAACTAACATGTGTCTGGTGTAGGTGAAACATGTGATTAATAATGGATACATTAGAAATGTAATAACAGTGAACATAAGCCATTCATAATATGGAGTTTAGAGCTTAGAGTAACAAAATCAAGACATAAAATCCATTAATCATCTGCCATTATGTCGCAAAAAAATCAATACTTCATCATCAATCATGTAGAACCATGTAAGCAGTGTCGAACATCAACATAAATGTATAATAATAACCTTATATGATCCTCCAATATACAAGGGGGTCCCACCTACTAGTATTATATATCATTAGCTTAGTTTAAATAATAGGCTTTAGCAATACTTTGCGGGAAAAATCCTCATTCTGATTTTTATCGTCAACAAACTGGTGACTCCACAGGGAAATCTATTTACAACAGATTAGAACTCAGAACACATGGTTTTGCAAACCATAAACAACAAATCAAGAAGATATAACCATAATGATTATGAAACAGGGGGAAGTGAGTGGATTTAATGGAAAAATGACCGGGAATTCAAGAATAACTCATGAAGAATGTTAAGAATGAGGGGTTTTATCCTGGTACGCATAATCATTCAACTTGAATTTTCTCTTATGTCAAGGAGAAAAAATTATGAACTTTCTCTTTTAACTCTCAAATGGATGAAGAAATGGAAAGAAAAAGCAGGAGATAACCAATTTATTTATAAGACAACAGTGAAAGAAGATAACAAATTCAAGTGTTCTTTTAGGGGAAACATCATAACAGTTGTGTAAGTTTGATTTTTATTGACTAACAATATCTTACAGGAGTGTCACTGTGGAAGAACTGATCCAACAACTTATGCTTGACCAAAATCAACTAAAATCTGAAAAGCAATAAAAATCATGATATAAATGAGATTACAAAATTTAAAACAATAGAAATCAAATAATGGAATTTGAAAAAGTAGCATGAAAGATATTAAGAAGGAAAAAAAAAATGAACTACTAATATAAAGAAACACCAAACAACATTACAACTTTTCCATTTGGTTCCACGTAGTGATTTAAGTTAGAACCGTTAGTGTTGTAAGAAAACAATTGCTCCTGTAAATCCTTTAGGATGTAAGAATTAGTACCTAGGACAAAAGCGATCTTGAAAGGACCCAACCATAATTCTTGAAACTTTGAGACAATTGATAGTCCTTTAAAATACACAATTAGATCATCAAGATAGACATGAATAACCTTACCGATCAAATCGTCAAGAGTTATTTGCATAGGTATTTTAAAAGTGGTACTTTCATTAGATAATCTAGAAGGGATATGTTCATATGTCAAGGTACTCTAAATAGTAATAAAGGTGGTTTTGAATTTATCTTCCCCTTTTACCTTAATTTGATTGTAACCGGAAAAAACATCAAGGGCATCATATGCGACCCTGTGACTTGCTACAAAATCATTTCTATGTTAGGGAGAGGAAAATGATATTTCGTAATAGCCCTCTTAAATGCGCGAAAGTCAACGCATAATATGACTTGACTGGTCATTTTCTGAACAAGATCCAAACTGGTAATCCATTCAGAATCTTGGACCAAAAACTTGATTCCAGCTTTCAAGAGTCTTTCTAGTGTAGGGTTGATAGGTATTTGCTTTTTATTAACTTGTTTTATGCCTTCCTTGATGGGAATGGCATGTTGTATGAGACCAGGATCAAAACCATGAAGATCCTCATAAGACCAAGCAAAAACATCTTGAGATTCACCAAGTAGCTTGGCAAAATTCACTTTCTCTTCATCATAACATTGGGCACCTATTTTAACATTCCTTGGAGACTCGGGTGTCTCAATGTTCAAGGATATGGTTTCACCCGCCTTCCTTTTCGACTCCTCTTCTTTCTATTTCTCTTTATTGCCTACATCACTCAATGAAAACAAACTCTCTAGATGAGTAAATCCATTACGAGCCTTGTTATCTTCTATGGATATAATTTCCTTTGGCTTAAAAGTTTCATTTTGAATAAAATCATAGATGCTCTCATCGCTAGGGAAGACCTACCAAGATTCTATATTGTCAGGGATATGTGGATGATATAGAGATTGAAAAGTACAATCAGGTCTGCGTGGGAGAAGTTGTTGAGTTGAATTCCCTATTAACATGAGTGATGTTGAAAGATAATAGGTTGAATATAAGTTCCCAAACAATTTGGGTGTATCGTTTCATCAACTTGTTGCTAGGAGAGTAAATCTTATGTACAAGGTTCACAAAATGTTCGGAATATCTAAAAACTGAAAGGTGACCACAACCAAGATTATAGGCGTTCTCAATGCCTAATAATAAATCTTAGAATTCAGTGACATTGTTCGTGCAAGCAAATGCCAACCTATAAGATAAGTTATGGATTTTTCCTACAGGAGAAATCAAGACTATGCGAGCTCTGCTACCTTCACTACAGCATGAACCATTGAAGTGCATGTGCCACATACCATCATCTAAATCAATATGTTCCAAGGGGATATTATATTCCTTCGAAAATATGGAATACACCCCTAGTTCCTCTTCGATATAGTTCACATTAGGTTGTGGAACACTTTCTATGTAAGGTGAAATCCTTCCCTCTCTAAGGACTATAATGTTTTTACCATTCTGAGGAACGGATAAATGTGTCCCGTCGAGTGAGAGGTATATACCTATTAAAGTCTGCCAATATCTTCCCAAGATGATTGATTAATTGCTTACTGGCATATCAATTACCTGAATCCTAAGGGTTGTCCTTATTTCAAGGTATGCACACAAAACTAACATCACATCATTAGTCTCATCTATGGTCATTTGTTGTAGACTATTATAAGAGAGAATTCTTTTGGAATTTTTGTTTGTACAAGACAAGCCTAGCTCTTCTATAACAATATTTGACATCACACTTGGGCGCGAATCACCATCAATGAGGAAACAATGGGAGATCTTATCCATAATCTTTACAGAAATATAAAAAGGGGTATTTTTACAGGGTATATAAAGTTATGTACACCTACTTTATTTACAGATGAATCCTTTTTGTTTACGTCTTCAGAGAGGTTCGCTACAATGAAAGTTTTTCCTTCCATGAATTGTTTTATATGTCTCTATTGTTTAGGGACGAAAACCATGTCCA
Organism: Picea engelmannii; assembly: GCA_009831015.1. Classification (NCBI taxonomy): domain Eukaryota; kingdom Viridiplantae; phylum Streptophyta; class Pinopsida; order Pinales; family Pinaceae; genus Picea; species Picea engelmannii. Next base: position 488,439 of record ML779996.1, read on the forward strand.
CAAGGGTTGTATCTACTTTGATGTTGGACAAATGATTCAAAATATTGTATTTGGAAGAGGGGAGAGGGGAAGTTGTTCCTTGATTGTCAAGAACCTTAGGAACATAAACTGTATCAGTTGTTGATGATGATCTTGGGCTAGAATAATTGCGGGGATGATCATATTTTCCTTTGGGAGTGTAGTATTTGTTCCTAGTATTGATGATCATGAAATCTTCTGTCTCTACAAAATATAGGAAAACGATGGTAGTTTCTGGTATTTTACCAAAGATCTTATCTTTGGCGGTCTTCCTTACCTCACATGTGGCTTCCTCATGTTGTTCTTCGTAAAAGTTACACCAACTTCGAGGCAAGATAACTTTAGGATGAAAATTATTTTCCATTATATTTATAAAGGCAGGTGTAGAAGAGGATGACGCTCTAGGCGTGAGAGAGGAGATAGTTCCCTTTCGCTCATATGCTATCATATGATTATTCATATCATGTAGTAGTTGTAAGAGGGAAAACATGTCTATTTGTTTAACTGATTCTTCATGAGGAAGACCTGTTCTTTCAAGTTGTTCTTCATACTCAAAACAAGTATGCAAAGAGTAACTAAGGTTATCAATAGATTTTTTCTCAATCCTATGACGATAGGGGGAAGTTAATTCATTGTATTAATGCATGAAAGAAGCTTAGTTTTGAAGTTGGATGAGTTCAGGGATTTGATTGTAGAACTTAGTGAAATGCAAGTTGAAGTACTTGATGGTCTCACCATCCTTATAGGCAATGTTATTGTACTCCTGTAACTGCTCAGTTGGGATTTTAGATTTCCCATAGGTGGATCTGAACCAATAGAATAACTCCTCCTAAGTAGACATAATCTTAGGAGGAAGGTCAAAGAAATCAGCCATAGCCTTTCCTTCCAAGGAATTGACAAATAATCACATGCAAATATCGTTGTCATTGTCTCCTATGTTGAGACAAGCATTAGAAAATGCCACCAGGTGTTCGTTTGTAGTGACAGTTTTATTTCTCCAAAACCTAGGGAGATGCTCCTTGAATTTAGGAAGTGGTCGAGTATCATGCGCTAGGTTAAGAGGAGAGGACACATGCCATGACATAGTTCTAATGTCTTATCCAAACTAAAAAAAACCATACTTTTTAATGACTTTGGTGGGATTTGTGGTAGATTGGACAGGGATATGGTGGCTATATAAGCTACCAATCAGTGACGAAGATGAATACTGAGAGGAGGAAGCACTTCCAGTGCCACCAGAGACACCATTATATACCATCTTGTCGATGATAGGTGAGGGAGAGAAAGATGAATTGGATGAATCAAACAAAGTTCTCCTTAGAGCACTTTGTTGGGTTGATAACACAATGTTCCTTCTTCATATTTCGACAATAGGATTAATTTCAAGAGATAAGCCTCTTATTCTTTTAGAAACACGAGAATCTAAGGACATTAAAGTAAGGCCAAAACTGAAAGGACAAGAAGGTTATTGTTCAATTCTAGGTTGTCTACGTCTAGCTTCCAAAAGTTCTTGGGCACTAATATCTCGTTCAATCACTGCCCATGAATGATTAAGCTCAACAAAAGTGTTGCCAGTGTCTAAAATGGCCTTGAACAAATTCAAAGCAATGTTGGTCTCATCTTGAAGACTAGGATGAATATTGGGTTGCCTTGCAACAGGCACATTCATTAAGAAATAAAACATTCAAAGAATCCATATCAGAAAAAATAGATGCATTCGATGCTAATCAAGCATAAAAATTAACTAGAGAGATATTGAAGATCTCCCCAATATGGTCACCAAATAAATGTCGAGGAAAATATAGGAAATGATCTTACTCAAACATTTTCAGATATTACTTGGCTAAATCAAGATAGACGGGAATATCACTCTATGTTTATAGCCATCAAAATTAATATCCTAACTCACAAGTATCGATTACAAGTGCTTAGGCTGGTTTTTTTATAAATAAAATTTTTTCGAAAAAATCATTATTTATGTGATTTTCTTAACATAACATATGTTGAAATAGACAAAAGTAAATACATAAAGTCAATAATCAAAACAGATGAGACATAAAACAATCCTTTATTTCATTCTAATTCATCAAAGAATCGTTCTCTTTACAAAATTTCTTGAGGAATTTTTGGACCAAAGTTAAACTTAGATGTCCTCGACAAAACATACAAAAGGACTTCTGACATAAAATCAAAAATTGAACTTTAAAAGATGGATCATATTGCCACATATTTTTTCCCACTAGACTCTGCACAATAGCCTTTATCAGTCATGAAATCTAATTCATAAACATACAAATCTACACAAACTATCAAAGACATATCAACACCTATGAAAAACAAGTGTCTGAATGATGTAATTCAACCCTGAATCTTGTTGTCTACAATAGGGCCCTTCTATCATAAAAAATAGTTAGGCTTTTAATGAATTAAGGAATGAATGAAAACTAAATTATCTCAATAAAACTCAAGATCAAACCTTAGTATGCTTCTCCTTCTAATCTCCCTTATTCCTCCCTTTTCTTTTGCCTTTAATCAAATTAGAATTGGTTGAAGTAGTTAAACTACTTCCTTAGTTAATTTAACTAAAACTCAACCAAATTTTTAGTTAAGGGGGGAAAGTAAGAAATCATAATAAGTGTTTTGAATAAATAATAACTAGTAGGTGGGACCCCTTGTGAATCCCTTTAACTTTTAACAATCATAGCACAACTAGTTAATCAAACAAAACATCCCCCCTTGTGACTCCCATCATCACATTCATATTTGACAATTTATCTCAATTATAATTGAAATTATTTCCAAAATTTTATTACCCATATATCCAAAAAATAGTATGCTCTCCAAAAATTCAGAAGTCAACTATTCTCAACAATTAATAAATAAAAAATTAAAATCCATGTTTTCCACTCTGGGAGGCAATCTTTCCCTTGTTGTTGTCACCTTTTGATCTCTCTAAATTCTCCTTAGGCTGTGTGGATCCTTTAGGCCTAATCTAATTGATCACATGAGAGAATTTATCTCTCAAATGCATGCGGGAGGACACAGAATTATCATAGTCATTTGACGGTGAGGAAGGGGAAGCAGTGGATTTTCCTTTGTTGAGGGCATGGTGGGCCTCTGTTTTCAACCTTTTTATTTCATGGGAAGACTGAACTGGTGAGTTTACATGGTAAACTTGGACAATTTTATTGATAGGTGGGGGAGCAGGTAAAGACAAGTTAGGCCAGCCACGATGTTGGGAGAATGTTGGGCAGAAAATCTCTTTCCATCCGTCATTTTCAAGAACTTCAGGTTGTAGTGAGACATTAGGAGGAATAGGGATACTAGGGACCCATGGGGCTTGGAAGGGAGGTCATTCAGGCCTAGGCTAGACCACTCCTTTCTCAATCTAGTTAAAAAAACCAGATTGAAATAGTTGGCCTAATTCTTGCGAGTTTGCATCCAAGTGTATAGAGAATCTTGGGCTTCTCGAGCCTCTGTTCCAATTACCTCTTCCTTGGTTACCCCTACCATGGATACCTCTTCTAAAAAATCTCATTCTTGTATACATAATTGATTATCAAATAGTTTCTTTAACAACCATACATGACAACTCGTTTAAATATGAAATAAAATTTGGCTCAACAACATATCAGACTCATGCAATCCAATCGATACAATTTTTTTAGTAGTCACCAATGAGCAAGGGGTGAATAAGGTTTCTGGGATATGAGAGGGGTTGTATTGAGAGAAAAATGTTAAAATGAGGGGGGAAATATCATGATTATTTCTCACCGACCACAAACAATCAACTGTAACGTAAACCAAAAGAATATATCAGTGTAATCCATCCCTGCGATCCTTAAACTGTAATAATACAAATTTTCTCTTAATTGTAATTACATTTAGGAACAAGGGGTGGAAAATGGATATGGGAAGGCGAGGGGATTTTAATGTGCGAAAAGTGAATTAATGGTAGGGAGAAAAGAGAATATTGTTCGTAAAATTAATTAATTAATCCATAAACCATTTTGTATTTAATGCAAATAATCAAACACCAAATAAACAATTATTGTAAGTTAACACTTGTTCACTCTCCACATTTGAATAATCAACACTTTTTATTAACATAGTGTCATCATACTCAGAATCACTATGTTTTTCAAACATCCTGTAAAAGAATTATGTTCCCTTCATTTCTTCCAATTGATTTAAAAAAAAAAATTCCAAGGAACCCACAGTCCTATTACTTTAACTTTTTTTAGCATATAAAAATATCAACAAATGTTCCTAAGTTCCAAATCCTTAAATCAAGCAAGATACATGTCTTTTAAGAGTTGAACATACTATTTTAAAACATGCCTGATTTCATTCTTTTGACGACATGAACCAATAAATTTGCAACAAAATTATAATGTAAAAACATCGTGCTTCATTTCTAATGGTTCAATCAAACAAAATGATGCATGATGTCTCCATAACCATACACAAAAAACAACCAAGTCTCTGACATCAATTTTCAATTTGGAAGGATCTTGATCGTGACCAATTAAACAAACAGTAACTGTTGGACAATTGAGAGGGGAGGTGAATCAATTGTCACCGTGCTTAAACAATTATTCTTATTTTGTTAAATATTTACGAGGCACTCAATGATGATCACAATAATGCAGGGAAATAAACAATGGCACATTCAACATCAGTCACATATATGAGAAACACAGAGACAAATATTTCCCGAGGAAACCCATACAGGGTAAAAGCCTCTTTCTCTTTATATGATAAGTAATAGTTACATTCTTTACATTATCACACATATGAACACCGACTCATAATGAGGCTACAGCCTCAGTTTTGCAAGCTTCTACTTGCTGAGACCACCAACTCTCTGTTTTCTATAGCACCCACTAGAAGGAAGCACCAACTCCCTGGTTTCTCTAAAACCAACTAGAAGGAAGCACCAACTCCCTGGTTTCTCTAGCACCAACTAGAAGGAAGCACCAACTCCCTATGTTCAAGCACCCACTTGAACTTCTAAGGACAACAGTGCTCCCTAGCACCTCCCTACCACCCTATTTTATAAATATTTGCTACTAAAACTCATTACAGTGATATAATGTTTAAAAATGGCTTACCAGACTCATCACTGTTCTGTTCCATTTCGTCGCCTTGTCTGCCTCACTGCCTTCCTGCACACATGACTTGCGTTCTCTGCTCTTCTTCTTTTTATGCTCTATGTGCCATGTCCATTCACTGCACAGTTCCTCCTCTGTTCAATTCAGCTACTGCTCTCTCCTCCGTCTTCACACATGAATCACCTTCAACAACAACCACAACAACTCCAACAGCAACAACCCACCCATCTCTTTCTCTGTATCGTGTACTTATAGCTTATGTGCACCTTGTGCATGCAATGCACGCAATACCTTTGCATACTCACACCATGCCGATATCCCCCACCTCTCAAGTGCTCTGCCTGATCATCGCAACTCTTTAGCTTCTCTGGTGGTTCCCACCATGCGTCCAGCATCACTGGGTGTTATGTCGAGATTGTTTTTTCTCTTTGGAAGTTGAGACACTTCTTCTTCTCTGTTATAGTCAAGCTCACCCTCTTTGTTTCAGCTACAGGCTCCAACCCTCTTCCAGCTGTCAATCGCCCCTATGACCTATCTTCATCCCATTAGAAGATTCACAGAGACTCTTTAGCTCCTCTAGTAGAAACCATCAATGGCTTCTAGCAGTTACATAGTGAGGAGCAAGATTAGCCCTTCGATTATGCTCAAATTCAGCTGCACCGTTGGATTAACTCTGCAGGGTATTGTCGTTACTTACCTGTTTCACACTTTTGCAATTCAAAGATTTTGTGATGAGACATATTGACTCTCCATGTCACGAGCTCCAAAACAGAGATTGGCTTCTCTAGCTCCCTCCTCTACATGACCACGGGTGATGACCACCGATTACATCGACAATTCACCTTTTCGGTATTTCGGCAGTGTCTCGACACTCCCAAATGCGATCCCTAAAATTTCGAGGCAGAGCTAATCTGCACTAGGTCCTTCCTCCATGTGTCCACATGCGGTGACCACAGGCTGTGCTAAAAGGCGCTTTGAACTCATGATCTTCATCGACCCTGATCGACGTTCCACGATCTCGATGAATCAACGGTCCAGATATTTTCGCGATCTCACATCTTGTTGTTCCTTAGATGGAGGTTCTCGTCACTCCAAGTTGTGATAGGTGAAACTCCGAGATGGATCTCAGATTGACGGTCCACGTTCTTAGTGAATTGATGGTCTAGATCTTATCGTGAATTTTCATCTCGCGATTCCTATGATGGAGGTTCTTCTCATTCCAAGTAACGATAGGCAAAGCTCCAATATGGAGCTTAGATCAATTGTCCAGAATCCTTGGTCATCTGATGGTCAAGATCCTTTCGTGATCTCATGTATCACTAGTTTGAACCTCTTTCCTGTGGATTTCCCGATCTGCGAAACTCCGAAATGGAGTCTTTGTGGTGCTCTAATTTTTTTCCACGCACCTCTTAATCCAACGGTCCATGACTATCCTTTTTGACATGGTATGCCATATTCATTTACTGGATCTGACGGCCTAGATCACACCTTGATCCAATGGCTAAAATCGTTTCACCATTTCGCATTTCGCGATTTTAGCACTTCGCAATTTTTTCACTTCGTGATTTCGCCTTCTTATGATGAAGGGTCTCAAGCCTTCAAGTCTCAATCTATGAAACTCTGAAATGGAGTCAGAACAACATATTTCGGCATTTTGCATCTCGCCTCTTCTTGCTCTTTAATGAACGTGCAGGTTCTCCCTGATCCAACGAAGGTAAGATCTTATGCTCAGATCTAATGCCTAAGTTTTGTCCTCCTCTTCTGCGCATTCTTCTTGTCTGAATTCATATATGACGGTCATCGGGGATTTAGGATGGGGTCCAATGATCAATGATGCTCCTCCTCTTCCATTATCACTGCGCTCCTGATCATGTTGATATTTTTGATCGATATTCTTGCCATGAATGCACACTCTAATCCTTCCATCAATGACAAGCTCACTTTGCTTGTTAAACCTGCCAACAATCCTTTGCACTATCTCTTTTGAACTTATCGAGCTCACTCTACAGCATCTTCCTAAAATAATTTTGATACTTCTTCTTGTACCCATGCCATCTTCGTTGTTGTACTTGCCATCAATGACAAGCATATGCTACCTATTAAACATTTACCAACAATCTCCCCCTTTGGCATTGATGGCAACTAAGGCACCCAAATTCTTTTCTCTCCCTTTGACATCAATGTCAAAGAGAACATGCTCCCCCTGAGTTGTTGCAATATTTTTAGGAGGTATCATATATTCAATCAATCAATACAAAACTCCCCCTAATAGGATGATCTTGCTTAGATGTCAGATGGGATGACACCTAGCTTCTGTCGGAGATAATCAAATGGTGTCTTGGCTAGGGGTTTAGTAAATATGTATGCTATCTGTTCTGTGGAAGGGATATAATTCAACTAAACAACTCTATTTGTGACTTATTCTCTGAGAAAATGGTATTTTATTCTAATATGCTTAGTTTTGGAATGAAGAATAGGATTCTTGGAGACACTGATGGCACTAGTGTTATCACAGTGAATTGTAATCGGATCAGTATAGTTTACCTTCAAATCTGGAAGAATTTTAATCATCCACAAGATCTAAGTATAGCAAGTAGCAGAAGCAATGTACTCTACTTCTATAGTTGCTAAGGAAATAGACCCATGTTTCTTACTAATCCATGCTACCAACGAGTCTCCCAGGAAGAAGGCACCTCCACTGGTGCTCTTTCTTTCATCTACACAATTTTCCCAATCTGCATTTGAATAAGTAGTTAACTGAAAATTATGATTTCTTGAAGGGAACAATAACTTATGCAGACTGATAACGACCTACCATTCCAACAGCTTGCATTATATCAGGACGGGATGTTGTGATGTACAGAAGACTACCTATCATTGATCGATATGTCCTTTGATCAACATCGAGAGAAATGCCATCTTTATTGAGCTTGCAACCAACCACCATGGGTGTACTAATAGGAGAGGAGTCCTCCATCTGAAATTTCTTCAACATCTCTTTCAAGTATTTTTCTTGAGATATAAAAATTCCTGCAGAACTATGTTTTACTTGTAAGCCAAGAAAATATGACAGTTCTCCTATCATGGACATATCAAATTCTATTTGCATAGAGTTAGCAAACCACTGGACAGATGATTCATTAGTACAACCAAAAATAATATCATCTACATAAACAAAAACAACTAGTAAATTATCACCTTCAGACTTAATGTAAAGGTTACTGTCAACAGTACCTTTCTTGAACCCTTTTTCTTGTAAAAATTTGTCCAGTCTATAATACCAAGCTCATTGTGCTTGTTTTAGTCCATATAAGGCCTTCTTTAGCTTACAAACATAATTAGGATTATCTGTCAATGAGAATCCTTCAGGTTGCTCCATATATACTTCTTCCTCTAGATCTCCATTAAGAAATGTTGACTTAACATCCATCTGATAAACTTTAAAGTTCTTATGACATGAATAAGCAAGAAACATTCTGATAGCTTCCAATCTTGCCACTGGTGCAAAAGTTTCATCAAAGTCCTTACCTTCAACTTGTGCATACCCTTTACAGAACAATCTGACTTTATTTCTAACAACTTGTCCTTTTTTATTCATTTTATTCCTGAACACCCATTTGGAACCTATTACATTTTTATCTTTAGTTCTAGGGACAAGCTCCCAAGTATTGTTCTTATCAATCTGATCAAGCTCTTCATTCATTGCTCTAATCCAATCATCATCCTAGCTAGCTTCCTCAAAAAATTTAGGTTCAGTCATAGATAAAAAGGCAACATGAGATTATTCTAAGTATTTAATCAATTTCCTTCTTGTTTGAACTCCTTTATTTATATCTCCAATTATCTGATTTTCAGGATGATTCTTTCTAATAATTCTGAGAGGTGATTTTGCTTCTTTTTGCTGATTTGTGTCATTCTGAGTGTTCGTATCTTCATCTGATTCAGATTCTTCCTTTTCTGATCCTTGGACCTGTTCATCTTCATCTTCAACTATATCTTCTATTCTTGGTTCAACACTGCCTACATTCTTGATCAGGATTTCTTCATCAACTTTTATGTCTATACAATCAACTAGTTTGTCCAGTCTCTTATTGTAGCATCTGTACCCTTTACTATTTGTAGCATAACCCAAAAAGATACCTTCATCAGCTCGGTCATCATATTTTCCAAAGTGACATTATTCTTTTTCTTCTTTTAACACATAGACATTATTTTTTGTTCTTATCCCCTTTGCAATTAGTTGTCCTGAACTCAAAGCCTTTATTTTACAGTCTTTAGAAGTAAAAACAACTTCACATCCTTTGTCACAAACTTGACTGACACTTAGTAGATTATGTTTCAGACCATCTACAAACAACACATATTGATCTTTTCCTTTTCCATTACTTAGGCTTACCATTCCTTTACCCTTTATTTTTCCTAGTGCATCATTTCCAAAAGTTACATTCCCTGATTTGTTTTCACTTAAAGCTAGAAACTTACTTTTGTCTCCAGTCATATGTTTGGAACATCCACTGTCAATATACCAAAGATTCTTTTGTTTTTGGGCTGATAATACTAGTCTACACTTGTCATCTGCTTTCTTCTTCCAAACCTTGACATTTTCAGCAGTGGGGATCAAGTCTAGATTGTAATTCCTTAAGCGACAGTCTGCAGCTTTATGTCCATAATTATAACAGTTGTAACATTCTCGTTCACTGAATAATAGATCATAACGATTGTTATGCTCATAAATATTGTTGTGTTTCACCTGTCTCCTTCTCCCAGTCATCACATGATTTATGGTCTGTGATTGTTTGTTGCTTGGCTGTTGCAATCTTTGTTGTGGAAGATAGTTATTCATTGAATATCTTGATTGTTCATATCTAAATCTTAAAGAACAGTTTATAGCTTTGTGACAAAAATTAGAGCAGAAAAAACAATATCCATAGAAAAAACTTTTGTACCTTGAAAAAATCTGTCTTCTTTGACGAGGTCGATTTCTTTCATGCCGATAATCTTTCTGATATAAAAATTCGGTTCTGGTACTTTTTCTTTCATTCCTTCTTGGTGGCTGATTTCTTTCTTTGCTTCTCTAGAGTGACTATTGTCAATGTTTGAGGATTTGACAAACTTGATGGGTTTTGTATTACTTGGATGATCACTACTTGATCCTTCTTCATATCCCAATCCAGCTTTCAACTTTGGATTTCTTTGCTAATTTAGAATGGAGGTTAATCCTTCTGAGGCTTTAATACTTGGCATATTTTGGTGATACAATCCCTTAAACTTCTCCATTTCTTTTCTGGTTTTTACTATCTCTTCTTCTAAGGCTTCAAAACTGGATCTCTTCTCTGACAACTGTTATTTTAGTATGTCTTCTATTTTCTTTGCCTCTTCTAATTTCACTTTCAGCAGGGCAAATTCTTCATCGGGCTATTTACCGTCTTTCTCGAACTGTATCAGCAATTGTTTTTGCTTTCTATTCTTAATTATGAGTCTGTCAATTTCTTTCAGTGCACTGATCAATTCTCCTTCCATATCAACCACAGCTTCTTCATCATGATCATCACTACCTATGATTTTATTATCATAATCCTCTTTGGCCATAAACATGAAGTCATTTGCCTTATCTTCACAGGAAGAGTCACTATCGGTGTCTTCTGAGGAATTGTCATTACTTGCAACAAAAATTTTCTTCTTATTATATTTCTTGTATTTGTACTTATTTTCATCATCAGAGTTCTCATCCTTTTTCTGATGGGGACACTTAGATGCAAAATGACCTATCTTACCATAGTTAAAGCATTTGAAGGGCAACTTTCTGTGATATTTTCCTGATCCTTTCTTTAACCTTCTCAAAATTTTTGCCTCAATATCATCTAATTCTGAATTAGTATTCTTGTCTTCTTTAAATGATGCTAGATTTATCTTTGTTAATTCTCATTTTATATGTAATTAGAGTTCCTAGGAGTTGATCAATGGACAAAGTTTTAAGATCACTTAGTTCTTCTATTGCAGAGACTTTTGAATTAAATTTATCAAGCAGAGATCTTAAAATCTTCAGAACTATAAATGGTTCTTCAATCTTCTCACCGAGACTCTTCATGGCATTTACAAGTTCCTCAACTCTTAAAAAATACTTTCTAATTGTTTCATCTTCATTCATCCGTAGTTGTTCAAATTTCAATCTGTATGTTTGAAGTTTGGCATCTTTTACTTTCTCATTTCCTTCATAACTGCTAATAAGTTTATCCCACATTGCTTTGGCAATTTCAAGATGCATCACCTTTACAAACTTGGCTTCAACAAGTCCATTCAAGATAGCATTCATTCCCTTAGCATTAAAAATAAACTCTAACTTATCATCCTTGGAGGCTAGCACAACAGGCTTTGTATATCCAATCTCTACTACATCCCAAACATCAACACCCAAGGCCATTAAGTATGTTCTCATTCTAATATTCCAGAAGGCAAAATTTGTTCCATCAAACAGAGGGGGCTTAGTGGCTGAATTCCCTTCATGACTTGTCATGTTTAAGCTTGCAGATCTACCTTTGAATAAAAGGAACCTTCTGTCATACCAATTGTTGGACAATTGAGAGGGGGGTTGAATAAATTGTCACCGTGCTTAAACAATTATGCTTCTTTTTTTAAATCTTTACAAGGCACTCAATGATGATCACAATAATGCAGGGAAATAAACAATGGCACATTCAGCATCAGTCACATATATGAGAAACACAAAGACAAATATTTCCTGAGGAAACCCATATAGGGTAAAAACCTCTTTTTCTTTATATGATAAGTAATAGTTACATTCTTTACATTATCATGCATATGAGCACTGACTCATAATGAGGCTACAACCTCAGTTTTGCAATCTGCTACTTGTTGAGAGCACCAACTCTCTGTTTTCTCTAGCACCCACTAGAAGGAAGCACCAACTCCTTGGTTTCTCTAGCACCAACTAGAAGGAAGTACCAACTCCCTGGTTTCTCTAGCATCAACTAGAAGGGAGCACCAACTCCCTATGTTCATGCACCCACTTGAACTTCTGAGGACAACAGTCCTCCCTAGCACCTCCCTACCACCCTGTTTTAAAAATATTTGCTACTGAAACTCATTATAGTGATATATCGTTCAAAAATGGCTTACCAGACTCATCCCTGTTCTACTTCATTTTGTTGCTATGTCTGCCTCACTTCCTTCCTGCACACATGACTTGCATTTTCTGTTCTTCTGCTTTTTATGCTCTGTGCTCCATGTCCATTCACTACACAGTTCCTCTTCTGTTCAATTCATTTGTTGCTCTCTCCTCCTTCTTCACACATGAATCACCTTCAACAACAACAACTCCAACAACAACAACCTACCCATTTCTTTCTCTGTACTATGTACTTATAGCTTCTGTGCACCTTGTGCATGCAATGCACACAATACCTCTGCATACTCACACCGCGTCGATATCCTCCACCTCTCCAGTGATCTGCCTGATCATCGCAACTCTTCATATTCTCTGGTGGTTCCCACCACGTGTCCAACATCACTGGGTGTTATGTCGAGATTCTTTTTTCTCTCTGGCAGTTGAGACACTCATCTTCTCTGTTACAGTTGAGCTCACCCTCTTTGTTTCAGCTACAGGCTCCAACCTTCTTCCAACTGTCAATCACCCCTATGACCTATCTTCATCCCATTATAATATGCCCAGAGAATCTTCAGCTCCTCTGGCAGAAATCATCAATGGTTTCTAGTAGTTACACTGTGAGGAGCAAGATTAGCCCTCTGATTATGCTCAAATTCACCTGCACCATTGGATTAACTCTGAAGGGTGTTGTCGTTATTTACCCATTTTTCACTTTTGCAATTCGGATATTCTGCGATGAGACATCTTGACTCTCCATGTCACGAGCTCCGAAAAGGAGCTTGGCTTCTCTAGCTCCCTCCTCTACGTGACCACAGGCGGTGACCACCGGTTACAGCGACAATTCACCTTTTCGATATTTTGGCAGTGTCTCGACACTCCCAGATGCGATCCCCAAAATTTCGAGGGGGAGCTCATCTGCACCAGGTCCTTCCTCCATGTGACCACATGCAGTGACCATAGGCTGTGCTAAAAGGCGCCTTGAACTCATGATCTTCATCGATCCTGATCGACGTTCCACAATCTCAATGAATCAACAGTCCAGATCTTTTCGCGATATCACATCTCGCTGTTGCTTAGACGGAGGTTCTCGTCACTCCAAGTCGTGATAGGTGAAACTCTGATATGGAGCTCAGATCGACAGTCCACGTTCTTGGTGAATTGACGGTCCAGATCTTATCGTGAATTCGCATCTCACGATTCCTGTGATGGAGGTTCTCGTCATTCCAAGTCATGATAAGCGAAGCTTCGAGATGGAGCTTAGATCAACAGTCCAGAATCCTTGGTGATCTGATGGTCAAGATCATTTCGTGATCTCGTGTATCGCGAGTTTGAACATCTTTCCTTTGGATTTCCCGATCCGTGAAACTCCGAAATGGAGTCTTTGTGGTGCTCTGATTTTTTGCCACGCGCCTCTTGATCCAACGGTCCATGACTATCCTTTCTAACATGGTTTTCCATATTCACCTTATGGATCTAACAGCCTAGATCACACCTTGATCCAACGACTAGGATCATTTTTCCATTTTGCATTTCACGATTTCGACACTTCACGATTTCGCCACTTCGCGATTTCGCCACTTCGCAATTTCATCACTTCGCGATTTCACCACTTCGCGATTTCACCTTCTTATGATGAAGGGTCTCAAGCCTTCATGTCCCGATCTATGAAACTCTGAAATGGAGTCAAACCAACATATTTCATCATTTCACATTTCGCCTCTTCTTTCTCTTTAATGAACGTGCAGGTTCTCCCTGATCTAATGATGGTTAGATCTTATGCTCAGATCTAAAGCCTAAGTTCTGTCCTCCTCTTCTGCACGTTCTTCTTTTCTAAATTCATATCTGACGGTCATCGGGGATTCCAAATGGGGTCCAATGATCACTGATGCTCCTCCTCTTCCATTATCATTGCGTTGCTGATCATGCTGATCTTTGTCATCACTATTCTTTCCATCAATGCACACTATGATCCTGCCATCAATGACAAGCTCACTTTGCCTATTAAACCTGCCAACAATCCTCTACACTATCTCTTATGAACTTATCAAGCTTGCTCTATAGAGTCTTCCTAAAATAATTCTGATACTTCTTCTTGTACCCATGCCATCTTTGTTGTTGTACTTGACATCAATGATAAGCATATGTTGCCTATTAAACATTTACCAACAGTAACCACCAAATTCAATTTATACACGCTATAGGAACACACAGACCACACATAAAAAAATGACATCTATGTCACTGTCCATTTTCGATTAATCCCATTAATAAATTCATAACAACGCCGAGTTATGGGTTCAAATGAAACAACAAAAGGAGGCAGTCAACTGTATAACGATTAAAATTTCCAACTACAAATCTTAAACCACACGCTCAAACACTGACGAGCCAATAATAAAAAACCACTGTCAATACCACTCAACAAACTTATGACAACCAACAAGATAACCAACAAAGTGTAACTATTGAGTTTATCAAAATCAGGCTCTGTACCAATGAACACAAGAAATAATCAAGGATTTGATTGATTCTCAAAACACAGGGGGACTGGAGTCGACCATATCAACAGTAGGGAGAACCTTTCGAGACAAGCACGGTGGAAAAACAAATGAGATAACCTTTAGCTTTGTAAAATATGGTGACATTTCAACATCAGATAGGGTAGGAAACAATGCAGAGGATCAAATATTGTTCATTGGATGGTAACAAACACCAGGAACACACAAAGGCGTAACCCTCACGCTTTTCAACAGAGTCAAACCACTTAAAGAAATGTCGATATAAATGCATGCCCAGGGACTACCAATAACCATAAATATTACTTCTTCGCATCATGTCCACCTTATAACCAATTACGTTGATGCCAATACCAAACTAAAATCATGACCGGGTAAAAAGATATATAGGGGACGAAAGGTGGTACAAAATATACACAACAACCCTATAGCACCAAACATGACCAGGTGTGGTTACAAAGACTGTGAGGAGACAATCAGCAAGTCCAGACATAATCAAACCCTCCAAAAAAAACCCATGGAGACAACAGAGAGCCATCACGACTTCCACCACACAGACAGTCAATGAAATCACGACTTCAACCATCCAATTTTTCATTTGCAACGAATAACACAAACAACCATTTCAGAGAAACACCATGAATTTACACAGTTTTAGCCTCAATAAAAAAAACAGACCAATACATCACCAAGCCAACCTTTATTTCATAAACAGAGTGAGTTCATGGTTGGGAGAAAAAAACATACCCTTAACCAAATGGTCTTAAAAATGTGATCTTGGTCAAGCAATTCATTCATGCCTAAATATCGGAGCTAAACCACAGCGAAAATCAAATGAACAATAACCAATCTAGGGTGATGGCTAGTGGGGGAAGTATGGAGTGACGTTCATTTAGTGCATGTCGCTTCCACCCTCCATTATATTCAATTCGTAGTATATGACAGCTTTCCAAACAATCCTATTAACCCCATGCTATTAATTCCATGCATGAAAACTTGCCCACATTAATTTCTAATTGTGTCACCCGATCCATATTAACCATTGAAAAAACCATATTATAACCTATATCACATGCACCCCATATAACTCAATAAAAAATGTATAGCCACTAACATTGCTAGTTAGGACTAACATCAATTTATTTAATTTCAAATGCATATAGTATAGCATATCATGGCATAGTTTAGTTCCTTCTTCTTGTATCTTTTTCCATATTTCTTTTATCTCTTGTTATAACTAACATGTGTCTGGTGCAGGTGCAACATGTGATTAATCAT
Organism: Picea engelmannii; assembly: GCA_009831015.1. Lineage (NCBI taxonomy): Eukaryota > Viridiplantae > Streptophyta > Pinopsida > Pinales > Pinaceae > Picea > Picea engelmannii. The sequence goes on from ML779996.1 coordinate 504,491, forward strand.
GGCTACAATAGAAATGTAATAATAGTGAACATAAGCCATTCATGACATGGATTTTAGATATTAGAGTAAAGAAATCAACACATAATACCCATTATTCACCTGCCATTATGTCACAACAAAATCAATACTTCATCATCAATCATGTAGAACCCCGTAAGCAATGTCGAACAACCACATAAATGTGTAATAAGAACCTTATTTGATCCTCCAATCTACAAAGGGGTCCCACCTACTAGTATTATGTATCATTATATTAGTTTAAATAATAGGCTTTAGCAATACTTTGCGGGTGAAATCCTCGTTGCAATTTGTATCGTCAACAATAGGCACACATTTTCACAATGCCCACCAAATTTCACTGAACCTCCATTGGCAATCATGATTTCAAAATTGTTGACGACACAGTCACAACAATTGATTTTCTAGGAAATGCAGTAGTGAATAAAATTATGGGTGTTCACACTATCAACAAGGATGATGAATTTCTTGTTCTTAATGTAACCACTGAGTTTGAGGATTTAGGGAGCTAAGAAACTAGTGAGGGCATGTAGTGAAATTATAAGTTCAATTTCTCGTGGGTCAACATGCGAAGTAGTGTCATCTCTTGGGGGTATTTCTTCCATAGGGGGGAATTCAACGTCGTCTTCAACAACATCCTCAGAAATGGACATAAAAAAAATTATGTTCCTTACACTTGTGCCTAGGAAAATATTTTTCATCGCAATTATAACAAAGACCCTTGAGTTGGTGTTCAACCATTTCTACGTGAGTTAATTTCTGGATCTGGATAGGGGTGGCAGGAGGGGTAGGATTGGTAGGGTGAGATAAAGGAAGAAAAAATGGTTTTGGGTTCTAGGAAAAAACATATTTTTGGGATTATTTGGCACATTTAGTAGCTTCCAACCAAGTTTGGGGGAGATCCATGATGACCTCGTCTCAAATTTCATCCTTTCGGCCACTAATAAAACATTCCTTGAAGAAGGCATTTGTCATGCCCTCTGTTTTGAAATCCAATTTCTCAAAGGAGGTGTTGAAGTATTCCATTGTGCCAGTATGTTTCAACTTGGTCAAATGACCTAAATAATGTGTGTGAGTGTCAAATAATTCATAAATCTCGAAAACAAACTAGGTCCAAGAAACATATCCCTAGCAATTTGTTTTTCGCCATTACCACCATTGTTAGCGTTCTGGATACAAATAGAGAAAAAACATAACATTTTTTGGTAAACTCATCATTAATTCCATGCAAAGAAAAATAATGCTCCATTTGGGTGACCTTTCCCATGGGATCAGAACCATCAAATTTATTGACCTCAACTCGAGGAAGATGGGGGTCACATATGAAAGGTGTTGGAATGAAAGGCCATATTACAGGAGAAGTCAACACCATCGAATTAGGAGGGTTGTTTAGGGAAGGGGGAGTCTTGGGATCATCTTAGCAATGGTTGGAGAGTGGAAGTGAGAGTGTCAATATTTCCCTCTAATTGGTCAAATCGGGTGTCAATTTTGGACAATATAGTTTAGAATTAGCCCTAGAGATAGTTAAACTTGGATTTATTTTGTCTTATTTTGGCCTACATATCTTGTGTTCAAGTGTTTTCCATGTGTGAAGTGGGGGTGCCTGGAGTGAGGAGTGGGTCCACTGAAAAAAAATGAATCGGTGATATATATCACTATGATCACAGAAACAAGTAAATCGAAGGGGATATGTTTCAAATAAGGGTTTCAAGAAGGGTGGGTGGTTATGAGCCTCATTATTGTACATTCTAAAGACTCATATTTGACATATTGTTCCACCACAAAATGACTTAATATTTGCTTTTGACCATATTTAATAGTCAGTCATGGGTATTTTTTGTGTTCATTAATGAATGTATGATTGAGGTTTATTAGTATGTATAATATACCTTTTTTCACTAATGTTTTTTTGGAAAAATACATGTGTTCCACAATCCAGGTCGAACTATAGGAGTCAAGGGTGCCAACCTCCTAGAAATAGGCGATTTTATCCCCTCGAGTGAGTTTCCAGCCAAAGATCAAGGGAAATTGTCTACACCTACCTCCAAGAGAGCTCCTTATGCATTTATGACCACTTGTGATCAACAACACTTCAAGAATACATATGTAATGGGTTGATATCCGTCATTTACTCATCAATCTCCTTGATTTAGGAAGGGATGTTGAACTCTCTAGTAATATATAGGCCTCTAGTCTAAGAGAGAGGAGAGGAATTTATGGAGATGCTATGCAATAATTTTTGTTGAAGAATAATAACTTTGATGTATTATTGATATTTATGAAATAAAATGGTTTTTCCTTTAGTCCATTAAAGTTTCTTTTAGGTTCCTTCTCCTTCTTAGGTAGGGCCCATACAAGAGGGCTCCAGGACCATTTTTACTATTTATGTAGTCTTGGTGCATATTAGTTGTTGCATAGATAGTGTTTCATTCTCTATTGAAGTTATATTTAGCTTTGCATCATAAATTTCCATTTACGTTAACATTTCAATTAACTGGCCAGTTGTACCAACATCCTATAGAAATGTTTAATAATCTTTTGGAACACTCCTAGGTGCCTCCCAAGGCTAAGAACCATATATTCACTTCATTTATTTTATAGTATATATTTTTCAATTCTTTTAAATACTTTCACTACCTTTTCAAACTTCATTTTACTTCCTGTAGGAGTATACTATAGAAACTATGCAGATCTTGTAGAAATGCATGCACAGTTCCTATAAAAATCTCTTGTAGGTATGTTTTAGCTTCATATTTTGACTTAGTAAATAATATTATTTTTTTGCAAGTAGATCAACAAACAATAAACAAACATTTATATTGATAATGACCAAGGGGTTATATTTATTTTTTCATGCATTAGTGTAGTTTCATTTCCATTACAGTTTTTCTGTCATAATTTACATCTTTTACTTTTATCACAGTTCTCTGTCATAATTTCATATTACATTCATATTTTTCTTCAATAATCTTTGATGTAGTAGAATAAGCTATTTTCATGAACTTTGTATTAGTTGTACTTTCAAATTAGTGTGTTTCCATGAAATAAGTTAGTTCAAAAATGCTTTTGTCATTTGATTTCCTGAACATTTCCATCCTTTGAGAATTTTCAACCCTCTGCTACTGACAATTTCATACTTCACAGATAGTGCATAACACCTCTTAATTTTTTATGAACCCTGGGTTCATAAGTAAAGTATGATACCAAGGGTACAATAAATAATTATTGATATTCCTTAGACAATCACTTTTTGGCATCGTTGTCTAGAAGGTGTTGAAGTTTGCATGTCCTTTTCTTTTTATTTTTCTTTTTATTTTGTGAGACTTGGATGAGTAAAAAGGATACCTCATTCATAAGGCCAAACTCACTATGGAGTATCTATAGTGTAACTTCCCAAGTGATTTCACTTTGTGTGAGTATTGATAGCTCCTCGTCACACTTTCTTTTTGCATTAAAAATAAATTGTTTTTCACTTTCTTTTGATTTCATGAATGACTAGACCTAGAGATAGGAAATGAAGTTTTTTACCAAAAACCCCAACAACAAAAAAGGTCCAAGAAGTAAATTTATTGGTATTGAAACATTATAAAGTTTCTTGGAAAGGGAAGCTAGAGAATTTGAAAATATTTCAAAAGAGAGATAGAGAGTCAGTTCTCATCTCGTGTCACGGCTAGTGAAGAATAAATATTTGAGTTCTCTATTCATGAATATGATGGAGAAGACAAGATGAAAAACATTAATCCTTCTTATTTACCTCATTTTCATAGTCTTGTATCTGAAGATATTGATACTTTATTGTTTGAGTTTGAAGTTATATGTAGGACATATGATTATACCACTGATGAACAAAAGCTCAAAATGTTTCCTCCTACCTTAAAGGATTAATCTCTAAGATGGTTTATGATGGGAAATATTATCGCAACTTGGGATCAAATGAAAAAAAACTTCCTTGAAAGATACAAATACTATGGTATAGAAAGAGATACAAGGGATGATATTTTCAGAATGACACAAGGACCTGATGAATATCTAGAAGACTTTGAAGAGATATTTCCACTAAGATTCAAAAGACTTCAAACCTGCACTCTGGATGAAGATTCACTCAAGTTTTTATTACTCAAAGGAGTTAGAGAATATCTGATGGAAACATTGGATATCATATCGAATGGAGATATCTACCAGTTGGACTACGATTATATCAAAAGAATATTCAAGAACCATTCAAGGTCTTCCAGAAAGAAAGGTAGAAGCAGTAGAGGTTTGATCTCTCCATCTTCTAACCCAAAAACTAATATAAATCATGAATTATGAGGATTAATAGAAGATATGAATATTGATATTTTACACTATTTAGCCATGCAAATGGATAAAATGAAGATCAAGAAGAAAAGAAGGCATTGGTTGTATGTTGTCCCAAATGCACTAAAAAGCATCCTAGAAATGAGTGACCTTTAGACCCTATGGATGTTTGTGGAATTTGTGAGGAAAATCATCCAACTAACAATTGCCCTTCTTTTCAAGGTTTGAAAGATACATTTCTAGGAGCATAAGAGAATGTGGAGTCACTATAATTCATCAATCAAAAGATGCCTAGAGCACCAAGACCATTCCAAACAGGTTTGAACTTCAATCCTGCTGAAAATTTAAATGCATATAATTTTGAAATTCCTCCTCAACCATGGTATAACCCATCACCTTGGACTAATCCAAACCCTTGGCAATAACATGGACCTCCAATACCTCCTCCACACCAATATTTTCCTAGCATTCCACAAAATAAGTGGAATCAACCATCACAAGGATGGAGGCCACAAAATTTCCAAAATCATGCATTATAACCTCCTCCTCCTACTCAAAATAACACTACTCCAAGTATTTTTCCTCCTAAGCAACCTCAGTTACCTGCTCAAACTTCTTAAAATCCTAACAGTAAGCAAGTCCAGCATGCATACAACAATGATACAACTTATCATACTTATTATATGGAATTACAAGAGATAAATCTTAGATCAGGAAAAATCTTGCAAAAACAACGAAATCTCATAGAAAATGAAGAATATGAGAAATAAAACATTACCTTACCTCAACCAAAATCCCCTTACCTTGAAATATTACAAGAAATAAAAACTTATACATCTGAGGAAAAATAACTTTTAGGGGATCTTAAAAAATTGTGCATTAAGATACCTCTCTTACAAGCTCTTAGGAATGTTCCCATTTTCAATAAGTATATCAAGAAAGAATGTATTAGAAGACTAGGGAGAAGAAGGAAAGATCCTCCAACCGTAAATGTTGTAGGACAACTAGTTGACCTTATGCTTGGGAAGTCAATTCTACCTAAATACTTGGATCCACAAAGTCCTTTAGTAAGTGTCCACATTAAGAACACCCTGGTAAAAAATACTCTTATTGATGTAGGAGTTGCAATCAACATTATGACTAGGGATATAATGATGAAACTCAACCTTCAGATATTTCTAAGAAACACTCCAACTATCCTATAACTTGGAGATAGATCCATAGTCAAACCTGAAGACATGTTGGAAGATATCATAATTTCCATTGACTCATGGGAGTACCCTACTGACTTCCTAGTCTTTCAACCGAAGTGCCAATTCAATGGATATCCTCTAATGTTGGGAAGGCTTTGTATGGCCACAACAAATGCATACATTCGTTGTAGAGAAGGAAATATGACCATTATTGATGGCCTTTCCAAAAACAAAAATTGTTCTTTTTCCCCCTACCCAACCTTTGATAATTGAAAATCTGCCTATGTGGGTGGAAGTGGAAGAAGACATGACACAAACAAATTCATACCCCATTTACACACACTACTTCTTGTGCATTGAAATTTGACGAAACTACGATGGTTTTTCAATGCACGTATGTCGGCCATCCGATGAAACCCATTTATTAGTTTCATTGATGTATTCATGTCAGCTAGCCAATGAAATTACAAATGTCGGACATCCAATAACCTGTCATGGGCTATAAAGAACACCCTAAGGGAAAAAAACTCATCGAAATTAGACATTGTTTCCGACATATATGTGTCAGAAGTCCGACGTAATGATACCTTGAATATTCTACATCCATACGACCAATAATGGCGACGTTGAATATCCTACATCCATACGACCAATAATGTCATATAAGTTGAAGAGAACCCTGGGAATGAATCCATCAGTGGGGAGAAAGTTGAAGCTAACCATTGGAATGAAAGAACATGTGTCAAAGGTCAATTTTGATGATTGACACACCCGCAAAATCAAGGATTTCCAAAGCTGCGAAAATTCCCAAGCAGGGAAAGAGCTTGGAAAAGACTAAGACCTAGGACAAATTATATACACGTGTAAGGAGGCATGCCATTGCTTAGCATGGGGAAGAGAAGGATTTCAGTGGTAAATTTTTGTTAGTGATTAAGAAGATAATAAAAATAAGTTGATGTGTGAGCATTGAGGTGTTAGGCAACTGTTGAAGACACAAAGGTTATGCTAGAACAAGAGGCTCAATATCTCCCTTATGCATTCATGATTACGTTTGGGGGTGATTGTATCAAATGAATTGGTTGATCCATTCTAAGGCTGGGTGCAACTTGGTTGCTCCTTCTTTTTTCCTAGTTTTTTTTTTCTTTTTTATGGTAGAGCCTAATGTTGTTAGAGAAATTATGAAGTGTTATTTCCATATGATGATTAAAATAATGTTGTTAGAGAAATTATGAAGTGTTATTTCCATATGATGATTACAATAGTTTTTATAGTGTCTTCCTTTAAATAATCTAGAATGGATAATATCAAACAAGAGGTACTTATGTTCATTGAGTAAGAATATATATATATATATATATATATATATATAGGTTGATATAGATCTAATTTTGTATAACTATCTATACATAATTTATAGAAAAATTCATAATGTTACCTACATAAAATTTCTCTGGTTTATTTGTTTTTTATCTTTAGATGCTTGCATGATAAACACAATACAAAAGACAGATGCTTGCATGATAAACACAGTGCAAAAGACGCATTGTATTACCATTGAATTTACAAAAGTCCAAAGTACACATAATACATATCAATATCGATAAATCAATCTTTCATAAATTAAATATTCTACAGGTTAAAATAGAATAGGTGAAGTAATTGAGCGAAAAACATAGTTGTGTGCCGCCTAAGTTGAATAATTTAAAGGAACCCGAGTACCTTTTCCATGTGTTTTCTTCTTGAGCCAATTTATGATGATTGTGGTTGGAAACAATTCAGTAACAACTAGTTAGATGCATTTGTATAAGATAGAAAGTAGAAGGTGAAGAAATTCATAAAAATGTAAGTAATACTTGGACCTGTATGCAAAGACGTAGAACAAAGACTTGAAATCCACTACCCGAGAAACAAGTTTGGCCATAATTAGTTTATCGCATCCATCGTTTATATCGAGTGAATAAAGGTATTCATTATAAGGTAATTTCTTCCTTATTATAAACATAAGCGAATTATTTGCACATCATTAAAACAACAATACGAATGACGAAATAATTAAATATCAAAGTAAATTATTTTGATGCAGAAGTAATCTAAAATTTAATAGACTAAGGAATTAAACCCTTTCGTTACCCTGTATTTCGTTAGCATAGACAAGTTATTTTGCGAAAACATTAAAAGGATATAACCTTGCAGTGTGAGCATTTTAATATATACAGGATGATTAAGTAATAATATTACCAAATGTACACTTATGCGTATAACCTATAAAACAAGGTTCTACCACTTGTAAGTTATGAAAGGAAGTATTAAGAAAATTTAGTTAATAAGTTATTTGAATACACGGGCCATTAATGAAAACACTGTCGACTGAGCACTCTAAACCTTGTTTAATAATATATGATTTAAGGGGATAATCGTAACTAACTCAGAAATAGATAGTAAAATTAATAGTGTAACGACCTCTAAACGCGACGACCCGACTCTAGTAACTAGTGCAAATTTTTTTTTTTGTGTGTGTGCTTAAAAAGTGTGTGCGCGCGTGTTCAAAGGAAACAATCAACGCGTTCGACTCTGCGTTGCCACTCGACAACGAATAAGACACAACCATGATGAATCATAACAAGACCACAAGGACGCGTGACGCGTAACTGCATGCATAACGACGATCACACGACGATAAGTAGGACTGACTACCCGCCCGCCCTACCCTGCAATGGTCAGGACCTCCAAGACACATAAGCAACGCTCAAGCCCAGGTTCCCATCGATTTTAACCATTTAAGTTCTCAGGGATGGCGACTATTCTAAGGATCATGGAGGTGTCTACATCCTGCCCGACACAAGCAGACCAAGCACACGGAAGGTTTACCAACCCAGTACCACATTAATTTTTAAGAATAACACCTTTCCTTTACTAACTCAGAATAATTCTATTGTGCTTAATTCAAGAACATTTCAACATATAAGTTTGTCCTTAACAATAAACATTACAATTCTGTTATCATGAAATAATAAATGCATTATGTTTATATCGCATTAACCTTGCGAATAACAGGCACCTTCATCAATAGGTGATATCCATAAAAATACAGCTACGTTTAACTTTTTCATAATGACAACACCATGGTATATCTTAAATCAAATAACCCAAGAATAATCCATCACATCAAATCTACCATATCCTTACCACGATGAAAACACCATTGCATATTTAAAATCAAATAACCTAACAATAATCCATCACATTAAATCTACCTTATCCTTACCACGATGACAAGAAACAATCATTTATTATCATACACCAGGACACTTTATTGTTATACCTTAATAATCATTGTACACCTATTATTCTAATAATCCTTCTAACTTTATTTTTCTAATTGATCCTTAAAAACTGAACCTTCTTCCTTCACATTTTACCCACATTATATTACCATAGCATTGCAGTTACACCTTATTGTAACATTTATGAGAACATTTACAGTAGAGTTCAGTAATAGTAAAGCAAAACAACATTACCCTTACATTAAATTTTAAAATGAACAGTTTCAAGAAAGTTCAATGATCTTAAAATAAAACAACATTACCTTTACCTTAAATGGCCATAACTAGGCCAATAAGCTAACCTAATTTCATTTCAGGTTATGGAATAAGAATACGACATTCTACTACTAGAATAAATTAAGTCAATCACCTATCTTACATAACATCATTAACATAACATTATGATGGATCAGGATAAACATAACATTCTAAATAGTCACTCTGATTTAATAAATAGGGTAACCATTATGGTTCTGATTTAATAATCATTGAACTTGACAATCTAAACAATCCTTATAGGAAGTATTCTTCCATTCAATAATTGTAAACCTTCCATTCAAGAATCATTTTAAATTAATAAACGTTGAAATCAATATTGATCTAGATTAATAATGATTAAAAGCTTAGGCGCATAAATAATCTAGGTAGAATAATGATTTTAGGATTTAAGCGGAATAATAGTCTGGGCCGAATATACATGTAAATAACCTTTAATAAAGATTCATCATCAGAAATCAATTCCAGCCACTCGGTCTGTTCATTACCCAAGGATATATGCATAATTTTTGGCACTACCTGTCGGTTTTAATATAAACAAATAAATGAATTCTAGGGTTAACGTTGAACTGCCCCGGGTCCCGTTCTAACGTTCTAGGTTAAGTATTGAGAACTAAAATATAATAAGGAATTAGCCACCATTTAAACGCATTGAAATAATTACACGGCAATAAAATAAACCGGCACTTATACGCTGTAGTAGAACATTCATTAGCTAAGGGTAAGGACGCACTGGTAGAGAACTCGGTCCCATTCTACAAGACGCCAGGGTAATAAATTCCTCCCCATTAAACTAATGCGCAGAGGTCATACAACATGCTTACGTAGAGGTGAGAGTAAGGAGGGTTAAAGGCTGTCAGCGAAGTGTACGAGGTCATTATATAAATAAGAATCCATAAAGCAGATCTTGAGAAAAGCTATGGTAAATAAGAAGAGCTACAACATTAAACAAATAGAAAATAAACCATATATCAGTGCAATCCCCTGCGATAAGTTACAAAAATACATTAGAGTAAGAGGAATGAACTTTTTAATTTGAATAAAAGAACAGGTTGTGAATTCTAATGGCAGACATTTCCTTTTTAAACTTTGCATTAAAGATTATTTCCAAATTAGTAAGTTATACTATTTTCACCAAACACAATATAGGAAATTCTTAAATATAAGATGTTTATGCATATAAGCATATATGCACGAGCGTGTGTAGGAATAACCATGTGTAAATGGAATTAGTATTTAAAAAATCTCAGACATTGTATTAACGTAAACTTCAACTTACAAGAAGTAAAACAAGAGAACAAAGAACTTAATGGGTCGAGAAATAGAAGAAATAAGTATAGTGTTTCTAGGTAAAAATTTTAGGGCATGGATTCCCAGAAAAGGAACCTGAGTATCTTTTGTAAGGGGATTTTTAATGGCAAAGGGAAGTGGCGATGCACTGTTCCTCCTCACTTGTAAGACAGAAGGGAAACTCATATTAGATTTTTCAAGTTGAAATTTAGAATAAGGATAGGAAACTTCAGGAAATTAAGAAGAGGAAAAATCAAAACACTTATATCTCGATAGCAGTGAACCATTGTTTTCCCCATCGACTGAAATCTGGTTGAACAGTTTCCCAGTATTTCCTATCCTCGCAAGGATGCAGTTGCTTCCTGTGTAAACTCGGATTAACCTAAAGAAAATTTTTATTATGCCATGTGCCGCAGAAGGAGAGAAATACCATTGCTACAAGAGTATTTATTTCATAATCAACACCTTATTCATAATCTGATATATATATATATATATATATGAAAGGAGAAACAAACTGCAAGTTTTAAAACCCTCATTGCCAGAATGAAATCTCAACCTAAATTTGCAAATGGAATTCCAGAAACGAGTGCCCATACCAAAAAACTAATGCCCATACCTTTATAAACGAATGCCATATGAAAACGAAATGGCGTTTGATCTAGTCTTAAGAAACAGCAGCGCCGACATTTAAAAATGAAAGGCCCATCAATAAGGAATTCGCCCACAGGGTTTTAGACGCCCAAGAAGATTTATACGCCCAGGGACCCAAGTACAATAACCATAAACCCCAAGCAAAATTGCCAGAACCCTAAGACGGTGCCAAATGCAGAACCATAAACTGCCCTGCTAACATTCTTACAGCATAAAAAAAGGGTCGATTCCTGAGGTTCATTGCAACCATTCTAAACTAATATTTATCACAAAACTTCAGCATTCATCCAAATAAAAACACATCCATCTAAATTTTCAGACGCAAACACAGACTAGCATTCATCCAAAATAAAAACATACCTTAGCATGTTCGCCCACTCCGGATGGCGTCCGCATTCTCCTTGATGCTCCCACTTGCCGACCGTAGAGGACTCACCGGTACCTCCCAGCCAAACGCTAGGGTTACTCTGCTTCCCCCTCAGCCCCCCGAGCAGCAAAGGGGCCACACAATCTAGACATTAGCCTAGCTTCCCAGCTCGCCTCCAAGGTTGAGCTACCACTCAATTAGCTGAGGAAATCCCCAACTCCTCACAAGCAATCCATCCAGTTTGCCATTTTGGCAGCATAATAATACCTCATAGCAGATCCCCCCCTATTTTTTCCCTTCTCCCCTTTCTTTTATGCAGTCTCAAACCCTAAATCCTCTTTTTTTTTTAGGTTTTCCCCTCTTTTCCTTTTTAATTTTGTTTTTATTTTTTTCTTTTTATTTTTTAAAAACTCAAGAAGTAAATGCGCTCATTAATATTTTCCTTTTATTTTTACATGCGCAACTTTTATTAATGGTAGAGGCGGTAGGAACTAATAAATTTACAGAAAGAGAATCCATTATTAATTTTCTTTATTCTATAAATTAAAGATTAAGGAATACGCGAAAATTTGTTTATAATATATATATATATATAGTTATTTTATTTTTTTTCATTTTTTCTATTTACATGCATGCATTCATCGTTGTAATTTATCATTATCCATCATTTAAATTCACCATTAATATATATATATATATATATAGGATAATGAGAGATTAAAGCGATGACAAACATGTATATGGTAAAAGTAGATGTATTACATAAAAAGGAATAATGAGAAATTAAGGGGATGAATGGTGATTTAGTAATGTGAACTGGACATGTAAAAAGGAAATGGATATTGGAAGAATAAGGTGATGGAGGATAGTTTAATAAAGTATACATGGATAATGAGAGGATAATGGTCTTAATTTTTTTTGTTTTTTTTTTTTGAAATTTTCTTTATGTTACACTACGAAGGCGATGTCATTCACCCACCAGTTAGGAATCAATTTCTTCTTTGCAAAGTTTTAAAACTATTAGATTTTCTTTAAAACTTACCCTCGTTATCGCCCCAAGAATTTCATGAAGACCAACTATTACTTAGGTGGGTTTTTGTTTAATTTGTTATTTTTATTCCAGGGTCTGCTCTTAGGGTTAGACTAAAATTTTACCCTATCAGTTTTTAGACTTAGTATTAGATTTTGAACTGGGCGTCACTGGGTTAGGGAAGTTGTTTAGGAATCTCTTAAGGCGTTAATGTCTTAGGGATATTTAGGTTTGTTTCCTTCATCCACATCAATGCGACGTGCCCTTCAGGACACACCACATGCTCCAAGGGTGCCACTCGCCTCGTTCATTTCCTTTACGTGATGTGCCCTTCAGGATCCAGCATGTGCTCCAAGGGTGCCACTCACTTCTTGTGTTTCTTTTGTGCGACGTTCCCTTCAGGATGCACCACGTGCTCCAAGGGTGCCACTTGCCAACTGGATTGATTGGTAGACATCTATAACCCCTAGAGTCAACACTCCGCTAGGTGCACTTGTGGTTGACTAAGGGTTCTAAGGAATAAGGCCCTCGCCTTATTGCGCGCCCCTTAGAATCATCGTGAGCGACTGTCACACTCTGCCCTCACGACATCTTGAATCCTCTCAAACTAGGTAATCGTTAACCTACAGTTCGAGCCACGACAGGAGTGCTAGTAGGTCGTGGCAGGACTGCTGTCCACCCCTCTCCCTCAACCTCTCTGGAATCGTGTGTGGCCCCTTTACTCCATATGTGAGTCTGGTCGGCAAGCTATCGTCAGCCTGCATCATCAACAATCATGTCATAAATGTCATCATCAAATCATCAAATCAATGAAACATCACAGTAAATATATCAACCCCAAAAGCACACTCCCTGACTCAGTCTGGAGTCCAAGGGGGTTCTACCGATGCCTCTACATCCTCAAGGTCAAGAACCCTACACACTCAATAAAAAGAGTCAGCAGCACCTGTGTCAATCAAAACTAGTAAAACATCATGCCGTCTGTCAATCGCATCATAATCAAGTATAAATGGTTTAACATCACAAAAGTCCAGATCACTTGCGAGCAAGTGTCCTCAAAAATAAGTTTTCTCAGTGCACCAGAGCGTGATGTTACATACAACCCCTCTTGGTCTAAACTTCGTCCCGAAGTTTCTCAGTATAATGCCGAAATAAAAGTACCACAGTATCATAAGTACCCCAGTATCATAAGTCTATCTATCAAACAAAAATGGAAACTGTTGGCGCATATCATATGCATCCTCCCAGGTCGACGAGTGTGGACTATAACTGTCCCACTGGACCTTGACCTGATCTACCGTTCGACGCCGTAACTGTCAAACGCGATGATCTAAGATGCGGACCGGCTCAGCCATGAGCGCTCCCTTGTCTAATACCTGCAAGGATCTCAGGTCAATCACGTGTGTAGGATCACTAATATAATGTCTCAAAATAGATACATGAAAAACATCGTGCATACGCCTCAAAGAATCAGGCAAGGCTAGTCGATAGGCCACGGGCCCCTTTCTCTCCATGATCTCGAAAGGTCCCATGAACCTAGGAGAGAGTTTAGCTCCCTTTCCAAACTTGATCGAACTCTTATGCGGTTTAACCCGCAAGAAGACTCGATCGCCGACCTCGTAACTACGGTCGACTCAGTGCGCATCGACATAACCTTTATGTCGATCCTGCGCTTCTTTTATCCTTTGTCTTATGGTTTACATTTGCTCTTCCATTTCTTGGGTCGCTTCTGGTCCCATCAGGACCCTATCCTCAAGCCGATCCCAACTTAAGGGCATCTGACACGATCGCCCATAAAGGAACTCAAAAGGCACCATCTTAATCGTGCTCTGGTAATTGTTGTTGTAAGCCAACTCTACTAGAGGCAAGAATTCCTCCCAATGTTTTTTTTGGTCCATCACGTACATGCGCAACATGTCTTCCAAGGTTTGGTTTGTTCTTTCGGTCAGTCTGTCAGTCTCTGGGTGATACGCAGTACTAAAGTTAAGTTGAGTTCCCAAGGCCTCTTGGAAACTCGTCCAAAATCATCCAGTAAACACCGATCCTCGATCAGATATAATCTTTTTAGGCACGCCATGCAGCCTCACAATCTCACTGATGAAAAATCTCGCTATGTCAGGTGCCTGATACGTCATACGCACAGGAATAAAGTGAGCACTCTTCGTCAGAGTGTCTACTACTACAAAAATCAAGTCGTGTCTCCTTGCCGTCAGTGGCAATCCAACAATAAAATCCATCGAAATAACTTCCCATTTCGATTCCGGAATGGCATGTGGTTCGAGTAAACCTGTCAGGTGTCTATGTTCAGCCTTTACCTGCTGACACTCTAGACATCTAGCCACAAAGTTGGCTATGTTGGCCTTCATTCCTTTCCAAAAGAATAAGGGTTTAAGGTCTGCCCTCATCTTCGTGACTCCCGGGTGAGCCATGTAAACTGCTCTATGAGCCTCACTCAAGATCAACATCCTCAACTCGTCGTTTGGCAGTACGTAAATCCGACCTCTAAACCTCATTAAACCATCTCTATCAAATGAATATCCCTCATATCGTGGTACCCTCATTGTGTTTTTTCCGATAAAATCCTTGACTTCTTTGTACCAGTCATCATCACACTGTAAGATGAGAATCTTCTCATGTAGATTCGTCTGAAGAGGTAACACCAAAAGGATGCGTGGTCTCTGACTCAAGCATCAGCTACTCTGTTCATAGTTCCCTTTATGTAAGTAATCTCGAAGTCGTACTCGCTAAGCAATTCCGACCAACGTCGTTGTCGCACGTTCAGGTTGCTTTGCGTAAAAATGTGTTGTAGTCCACAATGATCAGTCTTTAATTCAAATTTTCGTCCAACAAGGTAGTGTTTCCAACCTTCAAGGCATAAACGATGGCTAAAAACTCCAAATCATGCGTCGCATAGTTATCCTCATGCCTTCTCAGTTTCCTCGAAATGTAAACAATCACTCATCCGTCTTACATCAAGACTCCGCCTAAACCTTCCTTGGATGTGTCCATGCATACCAAGAAGTCTGCGTCCATGTAAGGGACCTTTAGTATCGGCGTGGTTGTCAACAACTCTTTAAGCCTCCTAAATGGTTCCGCACATTTCTCGATCCACACAAACTTCTTGTTTTTCTTCTGCAATTTCGTGATCGGATTTGCTATCTTCGAAAATCCCTCGACAAATCACCGATATTATCCTACTAAACCCATAAAACTACGCACTTCTGTGACATTCGTTGGCGCAGGCCATTCGATAATAGCCTCAACCTTGGCGGGATCCATGGCGATACCTTCGCTGGAGATGGCATGCCCTAAGTAGTGAATCCTCGATTGATAAAAAGAGCATTTGGACAACTTCCCATATAATTTGTGTTCTTGTAAACATTGTAGTACCAAGCGCAAGTGCTCGTCATGCTCCTCCGTCATCCGAGAGTAGATCAAAATATCGTCAATGAATACTTGGACGAACTTGTCCAAGTACTCGCAGAACACCCCGTTCATCAAAATCATGAATACCCTTGGGGCGTTTGTCAGTCCAAATGGAAAAGCAGTAAACTCGTAATGTCCAAATCTCGTCTTAAAGGTGGTCTTAGGGATGTCATCCTCCTTGACCGTAACTGGTGATACCCGGATCGCAAATCGTTCTTGGAGAACACTGTCGCACCCTTCATTTGATCGAACAAATCATCAATTCTTGGTAAGGGATACTAATTCTTGATCATAGCCTTGTTCAGTTGATGGTAGTCAATGCCAAGCCTCCATTATCCATCCTTCTTTCGTATGAAAAAATAACTGGTGCACCCCATGGTGACACACTAGGACGTATCAGTCCCAGGTCCAACAACTCCTTCAGTTGCATTTTCAACTCTTGCAACTCTGGGGTCGACATCCGATAAGGCGTTCTTTCTATCGGTATGGTTCCTGGTTTCAGGTCTATGGTAAATTCCATTTCCCTTTCTGGCGGCATCCCAGGAAACTCCTCTGGAAATACGTCCGCAAACCTTCACCACCGGAAGGTGTTCTTGACCTTCCTCTACTCCCTTCTCGTTTAGCGTGAGGATCGCATAAAGTTTTCACCCCTTGCGCATACTCTTCTGTAACTGTAAGGAAGAGACAAACCGCAGGGAAACTCCCTGGTTCCTTCCTACAATCACACGTCTCTGTCCTTCGTCATCAACCAAGCTCAACCATTTTGTCTTACAGTTGAGTATCGCCTCATGCGTTTCCAACGAATCCATACCGATCACGACGTCATAAGATCCTAAGACCGTGACGTACAATTTGACCCTCGGGATAAACCCTCCCAGGTTAAGGGCACAACCTGTAACCTTTCCTCCAACCTTTTGTTTGGCTCCCGAAGCCATCTCCACGAAGATAAACTCATCCTGTTCGACTGCCTTTACCTTAATCCTTTTTAGCGCTGCACCAGAAATGAAACTCTCAGTAGCTCATGGGTCTACCAAAATACTAAGGGTATGGTCAGTGACAGTACCTGTCGTCTCGAGCACAGTCGATTGGTGCTATGCCTGGCGGTTATTCACCATTGCATGAATCCAATGGGCCTTGCCCATATCTCCCATGGTAGCGGGTCTGGCTGGTCCGGGCACCCTGGTCCTCTCCAAAGGATAGTCGCATTGGTAGTGTGGCTCCCAACACGTCTAACACCCCTTCTTCGGCCCAGTAGTCCTGGTACCCGAAGTAGAAGATGACTGTCCACCGGCCTGAGACCTTGGTCTATTCTGCTGAACAGGCCTAAACTGCTGCTGCTGCGGGCGACGCTACTGGTGGTGTTGTGGTCCTCGATAAGGTGTTTTCTGCTGAGGCGGTGGTCCTCGAGGTGTAGTGAAAGTGGATACCCTCTAGAAGCCACGATATCCCGGTGTATGTCTCGTTGGTGTCTCGTGCTGCGGCGTTCTAGATGAACCTTGCCCTGCTGGTCTCATTAGAGTCCTGGTCTGACCCCCCACTGATAAGATCCTCCTCTGCTATGAGGTCCTTTTGGACAGCGTCATGCAAGGTTTGAGGGATCAAGATCCTAACCTTTGCACGCAGGCTGTCGTTAAGGCCAAACACGAACCTGTTGACCTTGCGCTTCTCAGTGTTAAGGTGCGGAGCATACCAAATCAGCTCCATAAAACGTGCCTCATACTCGGGCACCATACGACCTCCCTGTCATAAAGCGTTGAACTCATTGAGATGATGCTCAATGAATTCCTCTGAAAGGTACCTCTCTCGGAATCGTTCCTCGAACAGTTCCCATGACACGTCTTCAACGGCCATGTTCAGCTGCAGCAGGAGCGTCTTCCACCATAGAAGAGCGCTCCCCTTCAGTTGAAAGACCGCCATGTAGACCTTCATGTTGGAGGTATAATCGCGAAGTGCGAAGCACATCGCCATATTCTCCAACCATGCCTCGGTGGCTACGCCATCCGGGGCACCAAAGAACTCGGGAAATTTTACCTTCTCGAGTTCACGGTGAATGCTACCTGTAATGGCTGGTGCGCGCGGTAGAACCTCAGGGGGTGTCGGTGCCCTGGCCTTGTCTCTGTCCAATCGGCTGATCAGAGCCTCGGACATGCGCTGAAAGGATCTCATCATCCCAATAACATCACCAACTGCGATCTGCTCCTGTCTGAGAACCTGCTCGCCTCCCCGGGGATTAGACCCTTCAGGCATGGATGCTACTGGAGGCGTCACGCCTCCTCCCCTAGCACCCCGTCATCTGCCTCCGCGGCGTCGTCTAACCATGATTACCTTCACGCACACCATCATCTCGATCAACAACAGTATAAGAAAATCAATCATGTCAACGAAAGCTGTAGCGAATCCCAAGTCGCGGGTCAAACCTGTCTCTGATACCATATGTAACGACCTCTAAACGCGACGACCCGACTCTAGTAACTAGTGAATTTTTTTTTTTGTGTGTGTGTGCTTAAAAAGTGTGTGCGTGCGTGTTCAAAGGAAACAATCAACGTGTTCAACTCTGTGCCGCCACCCGACGACGAATAAGAAGCAACCATGATGAATCATAAGAAGACCAAAATGACGCTTGATGTGTAACTGCATGCATAACGACAATCACACGACGATAAGTAGGACTGACTACCCGCCCGTCCTACCCTGCAATGGTCAGGACCTCCAAGACACATAAGCAACGCTCAAGCCCAGGTTCCCATCGATTTTAACCATTTAAGGTCTTAGGGATGGCGACTGTTCTGAGGAACATGGAGGTGTCTACATCCCGCCCGACACAAGAAGACCAAGCACACGGAAGGTTTACCAACCCAATACCACATTAATTTTTAAGAACAACACCTTTCCTTTACTAACTCAGAATAATTCTATTGTGCTTAATTCAAGAACATTTCAACATATAAGTTCGTCCTTAACAATAAACATTACAATTCCATTATCATGAAATAATAAACGCATTATGTTTATATCGCATTAACCTTGCGAATAATAGGCACCTTCATCAATAGGTGATATCCATAAAAATACAGCTACGTTTAACTTTTTCATAATGACAACACCATGGTATATCTTAAATCAAATAACCCAACAATAATCCATCACATCAAATCTACCATATCCTTACCACGATGACAACACCATTGCATATTTAAAATCAAATAACCTAACAATAATCCATCACATTAAATCTACCTTATCCTTACCACGATGACAAGAAACAATCATTTATTATCATACACCAGGACACTTTATTGTTATACCTTAATAATCATTGTAAACCTATTATTCTAATATTCCTTCTAACTTTATTGTTCTAATTGATCATTAAAAATTGAACCTTCTTCCTTCACATTTTACCCACATTATATTACCATCGCATTGCAGTTACACCTTATTGTAACATTTATGAGAACATTTACAGTAGAGTTCAGTAATAGTAAAGCAAAACAACATTACCCTTACATTAAATTTTAGGTGAACAGTTTCAAGAAAGTTCAATAATCTTAAAATAAAACAACATTACCTTTACCTTAAATGGCCATAACTGGGCCAATAAGCTAACCTAATTTCATTTCAGGTTACGGAATAAGAATAAAACATTCTACTACTAGAATAAATCAAGTCAATCATCTATCTTACATAACATCATTAACATAACATTCTGATGGATCAGGATAAACATAACATTCTAAATAGTTGCTCTGATTTAATAAACAGGGTAACCATTATGGTTCTAATTTAATAATCATTGAACTTGACAATCTAAACAATCCTTATAGGAAGTATTCTTCCATTCAATAATTGTAAACCTTCCATTCAAGAATCATTCTAAATTAATAAACGTTGAAATCAATATTGATCTAGATTAATAATGATTAAAAGCTTAGGCGCATAAATAATCTAGGTAGAATAATGATTTTAGGATTTAAGCGGAAAGGTCGTCTGGGCCGAATATACGTGTAAATAACCTTTAATAAATATTCATCATCAGAAATCAATTCCAGCCACTCATTCTGTTCATTACCCAAGGATATATGCATAATTTTTGGCACTACCTGTCGGTTTTAATATAAACAAATAAATGAATTCTAGGGTTAACGTTGAACTGCCCCGGGTCCCATGCTAACGTTCTAGGTTAAGTATTGAGAACTAAAATATAATAAGGAATTAGCCACCATTTAAATGCATTGAAATAATTACACGGCAATAAAATAAACCGGCACTTATACGTTGTAGCAGAACATTCATTAGCTAAGGGTAAGGACACACTGGTAGAGAACTCGGTCCCGTTCTGCAAGATGCCAGGGTAATAAATTCCCCCCCTATTAAACTAATGCGCAAAGGTCATACAGCGTGCTTACGTAGAGGTAAGAGTAAGGAGGGTTAAAGGCTGTCATCGAAGTGTACGAGGTCATTATATAAATAAAAATCCATAAAGCAAATCCTGAGAAAAGCTATGGTAAATAAGAAGAGCTACAACATTAAACAAATAGAAAATAAACCATATATCAGTGCAATCCCCTGCGATAAGCTACAAAAATACATTAGAGTAAGAGGAATGAACATTTTAATTTGAATAAAAGAAGAGGTTGTGAATTCTGATGGCAGACATTTCCTTTTTAAACTTTGCATTAAAGATTATTTCCAAATTAGTAAGTTATACTATTTTCACCAAACATAATATAGGAAATTCTTAAATATAAGATGTTTATGCATATAAGCATATATGCACGAGTGTGTGTAGGAATAACCATGTGTAAATGGAATTAGTATTTAAAAACTCTCAGACATTGTATTAACATAAACTTCAACTTACAAGAAGTAAAACACGAGAACAAAGAACTTAATGGGTCGAGAAATAGAAGAAATAAGTATAGTGTTTCTAGGTAAAAATTTTAGGGCATGCGTTCCCAGAAAAGGAACCTGAGTATCTTTCGTAAGGGGATTTTTAATGGTGAAGGGAAGTGGTGATGCACTGTTCCTCCTCACTTGTAAGACAGAAGGGAAACTCATATTAGATTTTTCAAGTTGAAATTTAGAATAACGATAGGAAACTTCAGGAAATTAAGAAGAAGAAAATTCAAAACACTTATATCTCGATAGCAGTGAACCATTATTTTCCCCACCGACTGAAATCTAGTCTAACAGTTTCCCAGTATTTCCTATCCTCGCAAGCATGCAGTTGCTTCCTATGTAAACTCAGATTAACCTAAAGAAAACTTTTATTATACCATGTGCCGCAGAAGGAGAGAAATACCATTGCTACAAGAGTATTTATTTCATAATCAAAACCTTATTCATAATCTGATATATATATATGAAAGGAGAAACGAACTGTAAGTTTTAAGACCCTCATTGCCAGAATGAAATCTCAACCTAAATTTTCAAATGAAATGTCAGAAACGAGTGGCCATAACCAAAAACGAATGCCCATACCTTTGTAAAGGAATGCCATATGAAAACGAAATGGTGTAAGATCTAGTCTTAAGAAACAATAGCGCCGACATTTAAAAACGAAAGGCCCATCAATAAGGAATTCACCCACAGGGTTTTAGATGCCCAAGAATATTTATACGCCCAGGGACCCAAGTACAATAACCATAAACCCCAAGAAAAATTTCCAGAACCCTAAGACGGTGCCAAACGCAGAACCATAAATTGCTCTGCTAACATTCTTACAGCATAAAAAAAAGGGTCGATTCGTGAGGTTCATTGCAACCATTCTAAACTAATATTTATCACAAAAGTTCAACATTCATCCAAATAAAAACACAGCCATCTAAATTTTCAGATGCAAACACAGACTAGCATTCATCCAAAATAAAAGCATACCTTGGCCAATTCGCCCGCTTTGGATGGCGTTCGCGTGCTCCTTGATGCTCCTTCTTGCCGACCGTAGAGGACTCACCGGTACCTCCCAACCAAACTCTAGGGGTAATCTGCTTCCCCCTCAGCCCCCCGAGCCGCAAAGGGGCCACACAATCCAGACATTAGCCTAGCTTCCCAGCTCGCCTCCAAGGCTGAGCTACCACTCAATCAGCTGAGGAAATCCCCAACTCCTCACAAGAAATCCGTCAAGTTTTCCATTTTGGCAGCATAAAAATACCTCATAGAAGATCCCCCCCTATTTTTCCCCTTCTCCCCTTTCTTTTATGCAGTCTCAAACCCTAAATCCTCTTTTTTTTTTTTAGGTTTTCCCCCCTTTTCCTTTTTTATTTTTATTTTTTTTTTCTTTTTATTTTTTAAAAACTCAAGAAGTAAATGCGCTCATTAATATTTTCCTTTTATTTTTACATGCGTAACTTTTATTAATGGTAGAGGCGGTAGGGACTAATAAATTTACGGAAAGAGAATCCATTATTAATTTTCTTTATTCTATAAATTAAAGATTAAGGAATACACGACAATTTGTTTATAATATATATATATATATATATATATATATA
>ML779996.1:534377-566656 GCA_009831015.1 Picea engelmannii
AATATATATATGTATCGTGGAATAAATAGCATTTTCGTATTATATCTAATTCAATTCTATGTTAGAATGGAAGTCTCGAATAAGTGTTATGACCCTGAAGTTTTACTTACATGAATGTACAAAAACATGTATATGAACTTGATTTCAGTCCCATTTATATATAGATAGTTCTGCATAATGAGTTTCAGTATATTGGGAAATTATCCTACAACTTTACCACTATATAATAGTAATTTAGCCTATAGAATGAACATTTCTAGAATTTAGTCATACGTACCCCTTCAATGAACATATCAAATAAAAGGGAAAATTATAGAATTCGTTCATTATTTAAGCCAACAGAAAAGAGTCACTCATAATTAAATTATTTTGAGGCATTTCGTCATTTGTTCTAAGCTTCACACAATCGAACATATTTCATCCATGGTAATATTTCAATTCAGAATGAACAGATGCATTACATGAGTTATTTTATGATTCAAACAGAGAATTAATAGGTTAACATATCTGAACCAGTTCATTGGAAGACAAAAGGAACAACCACATTCCTCCCAACCTTAGAATAGGGTAGCCAAATCACTTGTCATGTTCTCCCCCTAGCCTGACCATGAATCCATGAGGGATAACTCGGAACTCCTCTTCAAAAAATGCCTTTCAGTTTCAACAGTTTTCTCCTTTCCTCACACTCAACAAGTAATGTTGATAACAACAAGAAAACAGTAAATTTTCCCCAGCATACTAGGCAACGTCCTGCGTCCTCACATATGCCATATATCCAACAACAAAAGTTCCTAGGTCTTTTTCCCTCTTGGGAATTTCCGCAGCTTTCCAAATCCCTGATTTTCAGGGGTTTCCCATGGCCAAATTTTGTATTTTCCACTTGTAACAATCAACCCTGAGGTAGTTCCAATGTGTTCCCCACTCATGGAGTCATGGTCAGCTGATTTCAACATGGTTGTTCAATTTGTCCTCCTGTAATAATTATAAAATATTTTGTTTCATACAAGTGTCATAGTCAAGTAGTTATTTGGGTAAAATCATATCTCTTCCCAACAATCATAATCATTAATTACAATTAACCCAATCTGAAATTTGGAATTGGAATTTTTTTTCCAAATTTCCAATTTACCAAAAACGAAATAATTTTCCTAAGAATTTTCCAATTCAAAAATAATTTATTTTTGGGAATGTTACATCCTTTTCCCCTTCAATAAAACATTGTCCTCAGTGTTCGTTCCTTTCCTGGAACAGGATTGGATGAGATTTCTGCAAATCTCCCTCCAACTCCCAAGTGGCCTCCTCAGGGCTAAAGTGCTTCCATTGCACCTTTACCTGAGCGACGGATCTGTTTCGAAGTGTTATTTCTCTCCAGCCCAGAATGCATAGGGGTTCCTCCCAGAACTCTCCTTCTATTTCCACCTACACCAAGTTCCAATCGATCATATGAATAGGGTCATGAACATAATTCTTTAACAAAGAAACATGAAATACATTATGAATTTTTAGATTGGCTGGAAGTGCAAGTTGGTATGCTACGGGTCCAATTCGAGCTAGTATCTCGAAGGGCCCACAAAACCTGGGTGCCAACTTGGCACCGCTCCTTATCTTTAGTGAACTCTTCCAAGATTTGAATTTTAAGTAAACATGATCTCCCACTTGAAACTCCAAGTGTCTTATTTTCTGGTCTGCATAACATTTTTGTTTGTCCTGTGCCTCCTTTAAGTTTTGTCGTACCTTTCTTACCATACTCTCCATTTCTTGGAGCATTTCTGGTCCAACCATGAGTCTGTCAACTGGGTTATCCTAGCTAATTGGAGTCGTACACTTTCTGTCGTACAATACCTCAAAGGGGCTCAATTTAGTCGAAGTTTGGTACCCATTGTTATATGCAAATTCTACCAAGTGTACGTAGTCTTCCCACTTGCTTGGTTTTGTTCTTACGTATATGCGGAGTATATATTCTATGATTTGGTTTTTTCGTTCAGTGTGTCCATCTGTTTGTGGATGAAAACTCGTACTGAAATTTAAATTAGTATTTAGCCCTGCAAACAATTCTTTCCAAAAAGTAGATGTAAATTTTACATCTCTATCCAAAATCACCATTTTTGGAATACCATGCACTCTAAAAATTTCTTTCATGAATATTTCAATGATATTAATAGCTTTAAAAGTAGACTTTACAGGAATAAAGTGTGCAGACTTACTATGTTTATCAATTACCACCATAATAGAATCATTCTATTTCTGAGTTTTAGGCAAACCTGTAATAAAGTCCAATGATATAGTCTCCCATTTCCATTCTGGTACTGGTAAGGGTTGTAATAGGCCAGTTGGATGTTGGTGTTCGGATTTTACTTGCTGACAATCTTGACACTTAGCTAAGTATTATGTTGTTTCTCCTTTCATATTAGGCCAATAAAATATTTTTCTAAGTGTTGTTATCATTTTTGGTATCCTGGATGACCAGAATATAGTTTCTTATGCACTTCATCCAAAACTATTAACTTTAATTCAGCTGAATATGGTATGTATATTCTGTTTTTAAATCGTAGTAGACCATTTTTATCGATACTCAGATCTGATTTGTCTGAGTTCCCTGTAGTGTCCTGTAATTCTGCCATTGTTTGAGTGAAGTTATCGTCGTTATTACCTATAGTATTTATCCTCTGTTCAATATCACTTTCTTCCATGCGAACATTTATTTCAAATAACCCATGAACTCTTCTACTTAAAGCATCAACTACTTTATTTTCCTTACCTTTGATATGTCTTACCTCAAAGTCAAATTTGCTCAAGACGGCTAGCCACCTTTCTTGCCTCGCATTAAGGTCTACCTGACTAAACAAAAATTTCACACTGTTTTTGTCAGTCAATAACATAAACTTCTTGCCCATTATGTAGTGTCGCCACATTTTTAAGGCCTGTATTATAGCTTCCAATTCTAAGTCATGAGTGACATAGTTTCGCTCATGTTCCTTTATTTTTTGTGACTCATAGAAAATAACATGCCCTTCTTGGGTTAGGACACCACCTGGTCCTTATTTACTCGCATCTACACAGACGGTGAAGTCTCTGTCTGGATCTGCTACCTTTAAAATGGGTGCGTTTGTTAACAACTCCTTTAACTTATTAAAACCGTCTTGACATTTATGTGACTAGTTAAACTTGGTCCCTTTCTTTTGTAGCGATGTGATAGGGTAATCAATTTTGGAAAACCCCTCTATAAATTTGTGGTAACATCCAGTGATTCCCATGAATGACCAGATGTTTGCTACATCCTTCGGTACCATCCATTCCATAATGGCCCTTATTTTCTCAGGATTGAATGAAATTCCTTCTGCAAATATTACATGTCCTAGGTATTGTATTTTCTTTTGATAAAAATCGCACTTATCGAATTTCGCATAGAGTTTGTGCTTACTTAAGGTTTGTAGAAATATTTTCAAGTTCTCTTTGTGTTCCTCTTCTGTTTTAGAATAGAACAGAATATCCTTAATAAAATCCAACATGAACTTGTCCAAGTACTGACTGAAAATATTGTTCATTAAACACATGAACCTGGTTGGTGCATTAGTGATTCTGAAAGGTATAACTACAAATTCGTAATGTCCACATATTGTTCAAAAAACTGTTATGCTTATGTCCTCATCTTTTATCCTAACTTGGTGATAACCAGATCGTAAATCCAATTTCGAAAATATCTTTTCCCCACCTACTTGATCGAACAGATCATTTATCCTAGGTAAGGGGTACTTGTTCTTAATAGTCATTTTGTTTAACTATTTATAATCGATACATAGTCTTAGGGTGTTGTCTTTCTTTTTCACAAAGAGGACTAATTCTCCCCATGGTGAAGCACTTGGTCTTATATACTCTTTATCCAATAATTCCTGTAGTTGAATTTTTAGTTCTGTCAATTCCGAAAAACTCATTCAGTAAGGTGCTTTAGAGATAGGGGTTGAACCAGGTAGAAGGTCGATAGAAAATTCTATCTCCCTTTGTGGGGGTAGTTCAGGTATTTCATCCACAAACACATCTCTAAAATCATGTAATACGACAAAATCCTCCAAGTTGGGTTTATCTTCTTTTTCTAGTAGGTTTGTTACTTGGATGGCATAGACTTGACAACCCTTCCTTAATCATTTATTGAATTGCATTGTTGAAACTTGTCTAACTGATACTAGTTTTTGTATACCTTGAACTGTCCTAGTGGTGTCATTTTTGTCTTTATACCTAAGTGTCTTTTCATAACAATATAGCACTACTTTATTCCTTTCTAGCCAATCCATTCTGATAATTACAATGTAATATCCTAGTGGTAGAATGTTCAGATTTGTTCTTATGCTTTGACCAACTAAACTGAACTCATAATCAAAAATAAAATCAACCACTTTCCTTTTAGTTCTTATTGCTAGCTGTACCAGCCATGATTTTTCGTGTCTCATTTTCTTAAGTTTATTTGACTCTACTACACCAGGGGTGATATAACTTAGTGTATCTCCAGGATCAATTAAAACATAAATTTGAGTGTTATTGATTTTACCTTCAATTTCCACCACAGAGGACTAGTGGTTAGCTTGTCAACCATCTACAACTGCATTGATTTGATGTAGGATTCCACCGACATCCCCTACTATAGAGGCTTAATGTAAGTTGTGAACAACAGTTCTGTTTACTAAAATCAAGTGTGGACAATTCCTCCTTAGATGAGGTTCTCCACATTCCCATCATTTTAACGGTTCCCGGGGGCTGTCCCCAAACTTCGTTTTTCCTAGATTTACTAGTTTACCGCCTCCTTGCATGCTTGGATTCTTGGAGTGAAAATATTTCGTTGGAAATATTTTTGATGCATTCTGATAAGGGGTTGGTTGGTATCCTTTCTTCAGCTTGTTCATTCGGTCTTGTTTCTTTTCTTTCCAAGCCTTGGGAAATTTTGTCTGCTGCTTGTATTGGTCGTAACACATTCAAGATTTTACAAATACTTCACTCAAGGACTTGGGATTATCAAATTCAATTCTATCCTTGTAGGATTGTGGTAAAAATCTTAGGAACCGCTGAATTTTCACTTTATCCTCCCAGATATAAGGTACGAACCTTAGTAATTCCAAGAATTTGTTTATCAAATCTCCCATAGCCATTTGACCAAGTCGAAGTTCATATAATTATTTCATTTTTCTTTCATAGTAACTTTTAGATAAGTATTGTTTCTTAAATTATTTCTTAAAGTCAGACCATTCGATCTATTTCTCCTTTAGGCCCTTGGCCAATTTCAGGTCTTGCCACCAAATGTTGGCTTTTCCTTTCAGATTGTAGATAGTCGTTCTAACTTTCATATTGTTGGAATAGTTGTATATTTGGAAATACTTCTTTATGTCTAGTAACCATGCTTCAACTTCCTCCCCTATTCTGGATTCCCCATCAAAGGTAGCTGGTTTGATTTTCTTAAATTCTCCCTCAAGGTGATCTACCTATTTTATTTTCCTGTCTGTTTTTGTTTTATCTTCAGCTGAAGGTGTACCTTCAGATGAGCTATCCCCTCTTTCTGCTTCAGGACTAGAATTATTGGAGGCCCTTTTACTGACCTCTTCTTCTTGGTTATCATCCTTTGGGTATGTCTTTGTCACTATACGTCGCAACAAGACTTCGTTTATTTCTTGTTGTTCCTGCTATGCCTTCTTCAGTTTCTCATTATTTTCTTTGAAAACCTGCAACTCAACAATGAGGTTTCTCATAGTTTCCAAAACTTTGGTAGGTGAGATTATGTCACTGTTTTGTCTCTGATATTCAGGAGGTCCTCATTTAGGATTCCCATCAAGTCTGATTTATGCATCATCTTGGTCTACCATGATTAACACAAAACAAAAAAAGTTTTATGTTTGTAACATCAGTTGTTTTTGTTAGTTTTTGCATAATAAAAAAGAAATGTACTAAGTAAATACTTTGGCCCTATTCAAGGTCCAAGTGTTGGATCCTTTTCTCTGATACCATATGTAATGAACCTCAAAAATGTCATAAATTATTATTTTTTCTGAGTCATTAATCTCCAATTTCATTTATATGTTTGCTGGTAGATAGAAGGAATCTTCCTTCCTGTTATAATATTTTTTCTGAGGTGTAATATAACTTCATACTACCACATGATGCCATTTACGTACCTGTCTAACTTGCTTTATATAAGAAAAACTGATACAGTTAAAATATCAAAGGGTTTTAGTACCTCCTCTTTGGTCTCCAACTTACTCATCTATACACATAAATATCTAAACCATGGACTAAACTTAGGACTTATAGTCCTAGTCTCTATTTACATAAGAGATTCCTATAGGTTGCACGCAATACTATTAAATCTATCCATTTGAAAACAAATATTGANGAGAATGGATATACACCCATAGTTACAAGGAAGTGTCTTAGTGGTAATCACTTAGCATTAATATACATAGTTATGATTATTGGTGGGTTCCCTTTATGAATTATCCAAGGTTAGTAACGTTCAAATCCCTTTACACCATCGAGTTTGAGTAACGCAAACTTATGTTACCTTGACTCAATCAAATGAATTTTAAACGAACCTTCTTCTCAAATGATAAGTTACCTAAAATCAAAACAATTGACGTACAGGTGTGCCAACTTGTCAAGTCTCGAAAGAATTCATTTACTTCATGAATTTCTGGATGTGAAAGAGTGGATTACTGTCAGATGGGAGTTAAGGCTATGCCTCTATCGTTTTAATGGCTAGCCTGTGTGTGTGAGTTACAATTCTCTTGCCTGGCCCTTGATCCATTCCAGTCATGCCAACTCTACCCTTGTCACATTGTTAGACCATCCTTCGTACTTCCAGGATTTAAACTGAGTAGTTAAGGCCTCCAATAGGGTTTTAATGTGTTCATTGTTTCAGTGTGGAGTCTTTCGGAAGGCTCTGTGTGATATTTTCTTACTGGAGCATGTCTTCATTTTGGGGAAAATGCTACTCGGTCAAACAACACTGCCACTCGTCTCCTTAGTAATCTTTCGATGAGTCTGTGTTCTGGTTAAGAAGAGAAGTTCACGTTATTTATTACGGTGGGAGGTCCTTCACGTCAGTATTACTTATTTTATTTGAATCTCCCATTATTGTTATTTACTGTAACGTTTCTAGACTACTTCCCGTTTTCTATATGTAAAATTTCTGTAGATTAAAACCTCTAATTCCTTGAGAGGTCTCGGCCTCCTAAACCCCTATTATAACTTAGGGAATTTATACCTACAATGTTTCTTTCAGGTAAAAAAAAATCCTAGGTTTTTATGTCTTGAATGTTGTTAGTTTTCTTATGGTCTCCTTGTTGAGGTAGGTTGGAATATTAAACCTTCCGTAAGGTTGCACATAGTTTAATCTGGATTAAGTATATTTTACAGCATAAAGAAAACCCATTGCAGGTTCTTTCTTGTTTAATATGTCAAGGGAATGAAATTATTTGTGTCTGAAATCCCTATGGTTTCATAAATTTTGGTTATCCTACCCCTTACCACCTATAAGTCGAGCCTTGTATATGAAACTTAGAGAGATTGTACGAGAGTTCATTTTCAGGAAGGAAATGGTCCCACTATGTAATAAATAGTACATTTTATTTTTCTTTCCTTTCTGGTAGAGATGTGAATCCCTATTCTTATAGTTTCATCAAACTTCAACTGGTTCTTCACATATGTTGTTTTCCTTTATGTCTGATATATTTCTATTTGGTATCCTTAAATTGTGACCTAAACCAGTAAAGATATTGTATGGTATATAAAGTCCTTTGAGCTTAAATAAGTTATTGCCATTATCGTGGTCTACCCATTTGCAATTCAATGGAAGGAAATATTTCTGTATTGATTGTTGATTTGCAAATATTCTCTGTGATTTGGTTTCATTAAATCCATTGGTTGTTGTGTAATTATTTCTTTCTTGTTAGTTTTAATTGTTTAAAAGACTTGGTATATATCACTAATGATGGGCCATGTTGATGTGAGGGTACCCATGAGGGATTCATTGGACCCTCCTCCCTTGGCCCAGAAACCTATCCATCCTGAAGTGACAAGGAAAGGACATGATTATGTAAGTCATACATTGAGTGCCACTCTGGAATACTCAATTACTGTATTTATCATTCTGTTGATATTTTTCGTCTATCTTTCTTTTATAAAAATGATAATATTTTAAATGAATTTGTATGTTTTGTTCTTGTCCTGGGCGCAAAAGGAATTTGAGTTCCCCTTGTAAACCCTTCAAGAGTTCACGCAGTGAAGGAAACATTTTTCAATTTAGATTCATAGATGTTCGGTATAGTTTCGTTCGATTTCCTATAGTGGCTCAAAAGAGGAGAATTCTCAATTGTACTCTTGACTTTTTTTTTCTTATTCGGTTAATATATGTAATAACTTTATAAAATATTAATCTACAGGACTTTCCCCTGTCTATTTGAAAGAATGTAATGACTATTGGATGATTTTATTCAAGTATTCTTGCCATTCTGGTCTCATCCTATACTTTTAATGTATTTACCGTGGTCGTCGTCTTAATTTGCATATTCAGTATCAAATGTATGTATAGTCTGAACTTTCAGTTGCGCATTGTATGGAAAAAGGAACTTGTATATTTTTTAAGGTCCACATTTTGTAAATCGAATCTGTATACAGACATATTCGTATCATATCTATTACGCTATATGAGTCTTCCATATTGATTTTCTTTACTTCGATATTTTCATGATATTGTGACTTTGTATCTTTCTCATTGTAGGATATGAAAGTGTATTTTCTTCCTTATTTTCAATTTTCGATTTAGCATGGATATGATTGAAAATCCGATTTACTTAATAGGTTTTATGTACATTCCTTCACCTATAGGTCCATAATAATATGATTGTATGCAGATCGCTACACTATTTAATTTCATTTACACTGTATAGATAAATAAATCTTCGGCAGCAAAATAATTTACTGAGAGGTTTGCGCAGATTGCCAACTGTAAATATATACATATATATGCATTTATATATTAATCCATATGCAATATATATGTGTGTGTGTGTGGGTGGGTGGGTGTGTGTGTGTGTGTGTGTGTGTGTGTGTGTGTGTGTATCGTGGAATAAATAGTGTTTTCGTATTAGATCTCATTCAATTCTATGTGAGAATGGAAGTCTCGAGTAAGTGTTATGACCCTGAAGTTTTACTTACAGTCTGCAGTTTTACTTATAGGAATGTACAAACACATGTATATGAACTTGATTTCAGTCCCATTTATATATAGATAGCTTTGCATAATGAGTTTTAGTATACGGGGAAATTATTCTACAGTTTTACCACCGTATAATAGTAATTTAGCCTATAGAATGAACATTTCTAGAATTTAGTCATACGTACCCCTTCAACGAACATATCAAATAAAAGGGAAAATTATAGCATTCATTCATTATTTAAACCAACAGAAAAGAGTAACTAAGAATTAAATTATTTTGAGGCATTCAGTCATTTGTTCTAAGCTTCACACAATTGAACAGATTTCATCCATGGTAATATTTCAATTCAGAATAAACAGATGCATTATATTAGTTATTTAATCATTGAAATAGAGAAGGAATAGGTTAACATATCTGAACTAGTTCGTTGGAAGAAAAAGGGAACAACCACGTTACTCCCAACCTTAGAATAGGAAAGCCAGATCACTTGTCCCATTCTCTCCCTAGCCTGACCATGAATCCATGAGGGCTAACTCGAAACTCCTCCTCAACAAATGCCTTTCAGTTAAAGCAGTATACTCCTTTCCTCACACTCAGGAAGTAGTGTTCATAACAACAAGAAAACAATAAATTTTCCCCATCATACTAGGCAACGTCCTACCTCCTCACATATGCCATATATCCAACAACAAAAGTGCCTAGGTCTTTTTCCCTCTTGGGAATTTTCGCAGCTTTCCAAATCCCTGATTTTCAGTGGTTTCCCTTGCCCAAATTTTGGATTTTCCACTTGTAATAATCATCCCTGAGGTAGTTCCAACATGTTCCCCACTCATGGAGTCATGGTCAACTAATTTTAACATGGTTGTTCCATTTTTCCTCCTGCAATAATTATAAAATATTTTGTTTCATACAAGTGTCATAGTTGGGTCAAATCATATCTCTGCCCAACAATAATAATCATTAATTACAATTAACCCAATTTGAAATTCATAATTGGCAAAAAATTTCTAAATTTCCAATTTACGAAAAACGAAAAAAAATTTCCTAAGAATTTTCCAATTCAAAAATAATTTATTTTTGGGGATGTTACAGGGCACACATGGAGTAGAAAAGATCCCAGCAATCGAATCGAAGAGTAGGTGACAAAAACCATCATATTAAGGTGACTTGCACGATCTTTAACCCTTAGCATCCTTAACACTCCAAAAGCCTGTATATTTTTCATGGTTAGGTGCTGAGGAGATGAGAGTTGTCGAAGCCTTAAAGCCCAAAGTGCACCTGGGTCGTTCGATGCAAGTACATGTGTCCACATGTAAGGAAAATTCTGGAAATCTAGAGGTATAGCGCTTTGAAGGAAACTGGCTGAGGAGGTGAGACTCCCAAAGGGCCAGGAGACAAAATTAATCTTGGTTTTCGATCAACAGATAGATACGTGGCGTTAGATCATGAGGTCTGGAGGCATAACACTATAGAGGAAACTGAGCATAAAGTTGTGAGAACTCCCAAAGTTATGAACAGTGGAGCTCATATCCACCTTTGATATCTGTTGACAAGTTGCAATGGATCCAAGAGTCTAGGGGAGAGGTGCTCCAGAGGAAACTTGGACAGGAATGAGTTGGGGTCGAGAATGGTCGAAGGCCATAGTTCATCCGGGCCATCCTTCACAGTGGATATGTGTCAGAATATCCAGAGTTCAGGAGCCTTAGTACTCTAGAGGTTTTTTGGCGAAGTATTAATAGAAGACTCTTAAAGAGCTAGGAGCCAAAGTGAATCCCAGTCATCCATTTGAGGAGGACACATGGTGCAAGATCTTGTAGTCTAGGGACTTGCAACTCCAGACGATTGGTGGTGTTGTGTATCAAAGAATTCTAAATTCCAAAGTCCTAGAGTCAATCTTGATTGTCCGTTGCGAGGGATATGTGGCGAGAGATCCAACACTCTAGAAGGTTGACACTCTAGGAGATTTAGGGTATGGTGTTGCAGAAGTTCATCGAAGCCCAGAAGCCTGAAGTATTGTGGGTCTTAGATCAAAGGAAGGACAAGTGGTAGCTGATCTAGAGGTCTGGTACTTCGAAGAAAACATAATACTGTGTTGTTGAGGGCTTGCGAAGGCTGGATTCAATATTGAGCATCCATTAGAGGGGGACATGTGGAGAAATATCCCAAGTTGGGGACATGGCACTTCAGTGGATTTCAATCATCATGTAGACAGGGTGGAAAATCACCGAAGTCATGAAGGGATCCTAGTCGTCAATCAGGAAGGGGACACGTGGAGCGAGGATAAGTCTTTTGGTGTTTCAACGTCGGGTGATACGAAGGGTTGTGTCTGTTGGGCGTAGTATAGAATCGTCGAAGCCTGAAACAACCTAGTTATAACCATAAATCCCAGTGCTTATTAAGGACCATTGATCTTTATGCCCATTGTTTCAGTAGTTCACAAATTTTGCGTATTCGGTGGAGTTTATGGGAAAGATAGATCGTTGAAGGATGAAGTTTCAAATTAGCGACTTTTGGCTTGGCATTTGGTCACATGTCTTGGTCAAATGCTACTTCCACCAAAGGAAAAGGGGATAAGGTTGGTTCATTTTTTTTTTTAAAGAAAAGGGGCTTGGAGAAATCACAAAGGCATCGAAATAGCATGTTATTAACTAGCGCTTGGTCAAATTCTTTGGTCATATGAGGAGTTGGACTGAGGAAGAGGGCTAGGGGCTTGAAATTGTTTCAAAGAAGAAGGGGCTTAGTAAGAGCATCTGGGTTCAGTGTTTGGACCTACAAATAAAATTTGAGGACCTGTGAACATTAACAGGGGGTTCAGCAAGAGACCGAGAGCTAATTCAACTTCGTATTTGAATGATCCTAGACCGGGAGGTCGAGCAGACCCTAGTAGAGGGTGGGGTTTGCATCAAGTCGTATCAAAGCCTTTGGAATTTGAATTTTTCCCGTAGGAAATAGGAAAAAGAAAGGTTTTTGTCTGATAGCATCAAGTGGTATCAGAGCCCAGATTTTGTCCATAGACAACAGGAAAAGTGAAGGAGAAGGCAAAGTAATGATGTTCTCTGAAGATTGTTTTTAAGTGGAATAAACAATAGATAACCAGGAGGGATGTAGGAGAAATATAATAGTGCTCTTATTTGAAGAGTGCTTGAAGAAGACATCTAGGTGGGAGAAGAACCAAATGTGTTCTTGAAGGCAGAGGAGGAAAATGGCTACTGAAGGCCAAAGGTGAGGTCATAGAGAATACCACCAACAGGTGATTGGAGAGGAAATGGACAAAGAGATCAGAGAGATTAGATTGAAACTTAACAGGTTGATGTTGAAGATGTAGAAGGAATCTAGAGGAAGATGGAGGTATGAATGGCCATTAAAGTGAAAGGTGATGTGTCCTGTCCACCAGTTGGTTTCCAAGAAACAACACCAGCTATTGAGGAGGTGGTTGAGGCATGCTAAAAACAACAGTTCCACAGAGGAGGAAATTCTTTGTGTTTATGAGATATAGGTCTGAAGGAACCTCAGTGACGAGGAGATGATATCAATTGAATATTTCATATACTTCCAGGAGGAAAAATATGAAGATTCAAATTTCCAGGACGAAAATGAAGAGATATCAAGAAGAGATCTCATAGACTGTCGGAAGGGAAGAACTGAACTTTCATATTGCTAGGTGGACAAGGGGGATGAGGTGAGACTATTTGAAAGTTTCATGAACTCATAGGAGAGGAGTTTAGATCAACAAGGAGTAATGATAGAAATGAAGACGAAATTTTCTGATAGTCTCAGAGAATCAGAGGTGAGTTCGGATCAGCCAAGAATGCTGACAGAGGAGGAGGATCAAAAATCCATTATGATCATTGGAGGAATGAGTATATTCCTTCCAAGCAGCCCAGTAGAGGCCAGTGCATGTGTTTAAGGTGCAGGAGAGGAGATACAACCAACAAAAAATGTCATGGTGCAGACATTGACATCTGCCTAAGTGGAGATTAAAGAAGAAGAGGAGCATTCATATCAAATGCTCACTCAGTGGGAGAAAGAATTGAAGATGCTATAGGATTGGTTCAACAATACAGGCACAAAAGAAGACTTCCAGAAGGAGACAATCATGCAGAGTGAATAAGGATTACATACTGAGGAGAAACTTGATGAAGTTGGAGTTGCGCCAACATGACTAGAGATAGAAGCACAAGGAGAAGGAGAACTGTCAGGGGAGATGATTGAGTAAAAACTCAATAATTTTGCTACAAGAGTGAAACCTGCAGTGGAGTGGAAAATCAATGCCACCGGAGATGAAAACATCATGGGAGATTAGATTGATCTTCCCATTGATTTCTATGAAGTAGTGGAAACCGTGGAGAAAATAGTAATGACACATAGCCAACACATCCAATAGGTTGAGTTGGAGACTGATGAAGAGGAGTTGCAGCAGAGAAGACTAAAAAAGTGGAGCTATCTAGTAGACCAGCTAGATAGAGTGATAGAGGAGATTAGGAAGTTGATTTTGGAGGTAGAGAAGAAGGAAACCATCAGCAGGGAGAAGTTGATCAGATAAGAACTTGCAAAAAAAAGACAATAATAGCAGCAACAACATCATGGAAGAGGATAATATGGACAATTCCAAATTCAAGTATGGGATCCTGGAGGATCTCAACAACAGCAACAACAGGGGATCCATGAGCATGAGCTCATGATTTTCTTAGCGCGAGAGTATTATGCAGAAGCATATCTCCACCTTATCTACACATAATCAAGACAACGCATCAACGCACTAGGAGGAACGAACTCCAAGGGAAGAGAGGCACCAACCATCTCATTTTGAACCCAAATTAATTTTTTTGTGTGTAATTAACAGTTCTTTAATGTAAAAGGCTCAAGGAAAGATGAGCCATTGTCTTTTTACAGGACATGTTATTGCAATATGTAGAATCTCCTTTAATAGCTAACAGTTAGGTGGATCTAGATCTGATTCAGACTAGATGGCAATTAAATGTAATTAGATGTAATTAATGAGGTAGCTAGAGGGAATGGTCGAGAATCCTGTCTTTTGTAAAAATATCAATTGTATCAATATTAATTACTAATTAGTGAGTTACTAAATGAATGAGAGAATTAGAGAGATATCTCAAGAGAGGAGAGGAGAAAGAGATGAGACTCTGTTGTAGTCCAGCCTTTATAAACATTTGTACAAACCATTCAAATATTAATAAAAAGAGAATTTTTTCTTGCATATGAGTTTTTGTGTCTTGACCTATGTGATGAATGTTTTGTTCTAAATGTGTTTACTTTGTTTTTATATTTAAATGTGTTATATGTGCAAGATGATTTCATTCATAGGAATTGATAGAATTCTCTATCCGTATTTTTCTGAGTAGTTCTAGGCTCTGAGGCTTGTGTAAGGAGTGCACACCAAAGTTAGGGAAAAATCTATGAAGCCAATGCAAGGAGTGCACACCAGAGTTAGGGAAAAACCTATGAAGCCAATGCAAGGAGTGCATTTTGAAATCTTCACTGATTTCAAGGAAGAGCATGCCAGGTAGGTGCACCAAAACAATTTGTAACACTCCAAGGGAGTATTTTGCAAGAAGTGCACTTCAGAGTTGTTGAACACTATGACAAAGACTGTGGAAGAAAAGACATACCAGAGTCATTGAATACTCTGTGGGCTCTGCAAGGAGTGCATTGAGTATGTGAAAGGAGCATGTGAGAGCTCTATTTTGAGTTATGAGAGAAAGGTTTCCAAGAGGGAACACCATCAGGTAAAGAGCAGGAGGAGAATTGCATTTCTACACAGAGAGCATAAGGAGTGCACAAGTGAACTTTTAGAATTCAAGTTTCAGGAGAGAATCCAGTGGAAGGAGTGCACTGAGGACCATTACAAGGTCGATAAGCTCAAGAGGAAGAGAGTTTTCACTGCTAGGAGGACATAAGCATTTGTTAATGGAGAACAAAGGGCCGATACCCTTATCATTTTAATCAAGTTCAAATCTCGGGAGAGATAGTGCAGTTGTGCACAGTTCCTGTGCTAGGAGTGCATAAGGCCAAGTACAATTCAACTTCGAGACTATAGAAGACACGCAAGGCGTGCACAGGTGAACTTGTATCAATTTTGAATCTCGGAAGGGATCATTTTTTCCAGGAACACGAACATAGACCAAGTGGTAGGGCTCGCAGGAGAAGGATCAAAGGTCGAGCCTTTGAAAAAAATTGAGAAATCCTTCATCAGAAGGAGAGCGTATATAGCCAAGGAGGAGGATCTAGAAATACCGTTGGATTATCCATCAAAGTGAGATCTAGATCACTGGATCGAAGTTTAAATGGAAGGAGGACTGTGCATGGAGTATAAAATATCCTAGCCATTGGATCTGAGCACAGGTGACAACAACCGTTAGATTAATGTGAGTTGCAAAGGATTTAACACTTGGCATCATTAAGAATCTAGAAGGCAAGTTATTTTTCATGGTTAGGCATTGAGGAGACGAGACTCTCCAAAGTCTCAAATCCCAAAGTGCACCTAGGTCATTGGATGCAAGTACATGTGTCCACAGATAAGGTGGAGTCCGGAATTCTGAAGGTATAATGCTCTGGAGGAAACTAACTGAGGATGCAAGAATCCTGAAGGACCAGGAGATGAAATTAATCTCATTTGTCGATCGAAAGAGAGTTATGTGGCATTATACCATGAGGTATAGAGGCATAAAACTTCAGAGAAAACTGAGCACAAAGTTGTGAGAACTCTCGGATTTTTGAACAAAGGAGCTCTTCTCCACCATTGATCTCGATGGATAGGTGGCATTGGATCCAACAC
Source organism: Picea engelmannii (assembly GCA_009831015.1). Taxonomy (NCBI): domain Eukaryota; kingdom Viridiplantae; phylum Streptophyta; class Pinopsida; order Pinales; family Pinaceae; genus Picea; species Picea engelmannii. The sequence goes on from ML779996.1 coordinate 550,371, forward strand.
TCTGGGGGAGAGGTGCTCTGAAGGAAATTTGAACAAGAATAAGTTGGGGTCGATAAAAACCTAAGGCCATAGTTAATTTGGGCCATCCATCACAATGGAAATGCATCAGAATATCTGGAGGTTCGGAGCCTTAGTACTCCAAAGGATTTTTGGCCAAGTATTAGTGGAAGACTTCTGAAGGGACAAGAGATAGAGTGAATTTGAGCCTTTCATTCAAGGAAGAAACGTGGTGCAATATCCTGTAGTCCAAGGACTTGAAGCTCCATAGGATTGGTGGCATTGTGTATCAAAGACTCCAGAAGCTCATAGTCCTAGAGTCAATCTTGATCATCCATTGCGAGTTACACATGGAGGGATATCCAACACTCCTGAAGGTTGACACACTGAAAGATTTAGGGTATGGTGTAGTGGAATTTCGTTGAATCTCGGAGGCCGGAAGTATTGTGGGTCATAGATCAAAGCAAGGAAAGTTGGTAGAAAATCTAAAGGTCCGACACTTCGGAGAAAACATAGTACAGTGTTGTTGAGGGCTCGCAAAGGCCCGATGGCTGTAGTCAATATTTACCATCTATTGGAGGAGGATGAAATATCCCAATTTGGGTACGTGGCACTTTGGTGGAATTCAATCACCATGTAGACAAGTTGCAAAATCGTCGAAGTCCCGAAGGCATCTCAATTGTCGATCAGGAAGGGGACACACAGAGCGCAAGTAAATATTTTGGTGTTTTGACGTCAAGAGATATGAAGGGTTGCGTGTGTTGGGCATACTAGAGATTCATCGAATCCAAAAATATCCAAGTTATAGCTGTCGATATCGGTTCCTGTTAACGACCGTTGATATTTCTGCCCATTCTTTCAACAGTTCACAAGCTTTTCATATTCATTGGAGTTTAGGGGAAAGATAGATCGTTGATGGATAAAGCACTGGATTAATTCCTTTTGTCTTAGATTTCAGTCACAACTCTCAGTCACATGATATTTCGATCGAAAGAAAATGGGCTAAGGCCAGTTTCAATTTTTTTTTAACAGGAAAGGGGCTTGGAGAAATCGCGGAGGCACCGAAATAGCATGTTATTGACTAGTGCCTGGTCACAACCTTTGGTCATATGAGGAGTTTTCCTGAGGAAGAGGGATAGGAGCTTGAAATTGTTTCAAAGGAGAAGGGGCTTAGTAATATCTCGTGGGTTCAGTGTTAGGACATGCACAAGAAATTTGAGGACTTGTGAACATTTATAGGGGGTTCAACAAGAGCTCGAGAACTAATTCACCTCCTGATTTGAACGATCCTAGAACGGGAGGTTGAGAGGACCCTAGGAAAGGGTGGGTTTTACATTGGTAATGACGATAACGCACAAGAAAAATATGTTTGGCACCTTGGATTGTAACAAGTAGAGGTCATACCAAGACAAGAAGAGCTTCTAGCTGAGCATTTTAATGCTTGTCGAGTATAGAGCATGTGGAAGGTATGATTGCAGGTATACAAATTGTTTGCACTTTCCTCAACCACCTTAATTATGAAGTAACTTTGGTAAACCCTTAAACCTTGAAAAAAACTCGATTTTGTTTAAAATCCTTTCAGTATATTCAAATTACATAACAGTACTATGATCGGGGATATATATATATACATGGTAATGTTACTTAGGGTTCCAAGTTTTAAATAATTATTGTATATAGGAATTTATTGCAATGAGTCTCAAGTTATAAGGTGCATAGAGTTATACTAAGAGTTTTAAAGAAGAAATGATTAGAAGTTATAGTGGAACTTTAGGAAGCTATAGTGGAACTTTAGTAACTACTATACAATACCTTTGTACTTGTCTTGCTACATTAGAGACAAATGAATAAGAATAAGAGTGTAAAGGAAAAAAAAAATTAATTGGAAATTTGAGGACATTACATATGGTATCATAGCACAGGTTGAAAACACTAGACCTTATGGGCGTGAACAAAATTCTAAAACAAAATTTTGTATGCTTAATTTCTAAACTAGATGAATATTTTATTGTTAAAGTGACAAGATAATATTCAACCTTACAGTATGTCGACACAAAACAAAGAAGAAATTAACCCCGAAGGAAATTTCAACCAACAAAACCCTGAACAGAAAAATGAAAGAAGTTTAGCCTCGTAGGTGATAGAAAATATGAGAAGCCTCATAGTGGAAATTAATACTTTTAAGGTTGAAAATGAAGAGATTAAGAAAACACAAGAAGAGAAGCAAGTGTTGAATTAAATATTGTTTCAAAATATGGTTGAGAGAAGTAAATCAAATAAATCAGAGACAAACAAGAAGACTAGCAAATAGTCATCTGAAAAATCAAGTAGAGAATCTAAGTCAACCGATAGATCCTAAATAAATACTCAAACAAGCGAAGAATAAAAAACACCCTCTACTAAGAAAAGGAAACAATTAGATCACTTCAAAGGTGAATTCAAAAATATAAAACCCTCTACATTTGATGGAGAGTCAAAAACATATGAAGAAGCTGAAGCTTGGTTACTAAACATCAAAAAGTACTTTCAGATTTATAAGTATTCCATTAATATGAAAGTTAGAATCGCCATATATAACTTAAAAGGGAAGGCTAGAATCTGGTGGCAAGATCTGAAATTACCAAAAGGATTAAAAGAGAAATGAATGGAGTGGTCAAAATTTAAGAAGTATTTTAAGAAACAATACCTATCAAAAATTTACTATGGAATAAAGACTAAGGAATTTTATGAACTGCGACTAAGACATATGTCAATGGATGATATGATTAATAATTTTTTTAGACCTGTTGATATTTGTTCCTTATATCAAGGAGGATAAAGTGAAAATTCAAAGGTTTTTAAGATGTCTACCACAATCTTATAAATAGAAAATTGAATTTGAGAATCCTAAGTCTTTGAATGAAGTGTTTAGAAAAGATAGAATGTGTTATGAACATTATAAATAGAGATATGAAACTCCAAAAACATGGAAGGACATAAAACAGGATAAACTCAACCAACGTAAGAAAGGGTTCAAATGATCTCCTTATCAGAATATGAAAAAAGGATTTCAAATAAATGACTATCAAAATAAGTATCCTTTATGGAGAATGGAGCACCACTACTCAGTGTATCACCTTGGGGAGCACCAGTTTTATTTTTCAAGAAAAACGATGGAACGTTCGTAGTATGTATTGATTATCGATGGTTAAATAAAATGACAATCAAAATAAGTATCCTTTAGGGTAAAATCATGAATATGGGTAAAAATTTTGTGAGAATTGGGTCTCCAAAATTCCTAGCGGCATTTTTTCGACCAAAAAAATGTCGCTAGGATTTGTTTCCGCTGAAACATTTTTTGGCCAAAAATTTGCACGTCAAATTCAACAAAGCCCTCGAAATTCGTGTACAATATTTTTCGGATAATTTTTTTTCTGCAGCAAGCATATTTCGGCCGAAATAGTTTTTGGGAAAAGGTTTATTTTTAACAGATTCTGTTAAAAGCTAGGTTTCAGCCGAAATAATATTTCGGTCGAAAACCTGAAAATGGTACTGTTTGCATGAAAATGGAAATTCTCTCCAACTTACTTGATATTTGGATGTAGAAGACTCCTACAAATACTCATAATTTATTTTTGGAATTCATACCAACATTTTCAAAATTGAATATACTTTCATTAGATATAAAAAAAAATTGTTTTCATTGTTTTTATGTAATTTTATTTAATTTTATAAAAAACATTATGCATAATATTCTTAGGTGAGATTATGATTCAGTGAAATGAAAAATCCATATCTCTAAAAATACACTATGGAAAATTATGGAAATTTTATATTCAGAATCCTTAAACTGTTATCTTCAAAAGGATATTTTTATATTTTACTTTTAAGTAAAAATTAAGATAGATACATGGTGGGGGAAAACATATGTTTAAAATATATAACTTTTTCATATTGGCCAACTTCAAAAAATTGTAGAAATTATAATATTCATTCGTTAGATTCAAAACTATAGTCATCACAAAATAGTCTTTGTAGATTGTTGTAATATATTTCATTTGTCAAAAATAAAAGTTTAATAATGGATACATTGTTGGGGGAAAAAAGAACTCATTATCTTTCCCTTCATTTTAAGGAACATACTATCAAACAATTGCCAAACTGACATATCAAATCTCAATAAAAGAAATGAAAAATAGTTTGGATAAAGCTAACAAAATTCTTCACAAGTTTTGTTTTTACAGTAAAGTAAAATTCTAAATAAAAAAAAATACTTTTGTTTACTGGAAGTTGAAGAACCTGTTAAAATAAAATAAAATTTCTCGTAAAAGAATAAAAAGTGTTACCCATCTTCATGATTTTACCCTTTACGAACAATTAATGATCTATTTGACCAAGTGGGAGGAGAGAAAATATTTTCTAAGATTGATTTAAGATCTGGCTATCACCAAATCAGAAATAAGGATGAAGATATCAATAAAACAACTTTTCAAACACGATATGGACATTATGAATTTTTGGTAATTCCTTTTGGACTCACAAATGCACCAACAACTTTTGTGTGTCTAATGAATATTATATTCATTTAGTATCTAGATAGGTTTGTTTTGATTTTTATTGATGACATTATTATTTATTAAAATATTGAATAAGAACATGAAGAGAACTAAGAATAATGCTACAAACATTACGAGAACATCATCTCTATTATAAATTCAACAAATGTGACTTCTACCAGAAAAAGATACAATACTTGGGACATATTATTTCAGAGGATGGGATAGTAGTGGATCTAGAAAAGATAAAGGCAATCATAGAATGGTCACGAACCAAGAACATAGCAACAATACGATCGTTTATGGGAATACCAAGTTATTACAGACAGTTTATTGATTTGTTTTCTAAAATCGATTTTTCTATTACATCGTTACAGAAAAAGGGGGTAAAGTTTATTTGGTCACAAGAATGCCAAGAAAGTTTCAATGAGTTAAATAAATGATTAACCAATGCACAAATTCTTAAAGTCGTTGACCCTTATAAATACTTCACTATATACATCAATGCTAACAAGGAAGGTTTAGCCATAATTTTATCAGAAGAAGGATACATTCTTGCTTATGAATCAAGGAAGTTAAAGGATCATGAGAGAAACTATGTGACACACAACTTGGAGCTAGCTTCTCTTATTCATGCATTAAAAATATGGTGTCATTACCTAATTGGGAGGAAATTTCTGATTTTAACAAACAATAGTGGCGTAAAGTATTTGTTGAATTAGCAAGGATTAAATGCACGATAGGCAAGGTGGCTTGTATTTTTAAGCGAATTTGATTTTGAAATAAAACACATTAAGGGTAAGGAAAATAAAGTTGTTCATGCTCTTAGTAGAAGAATAGGTGGTATTTATGAATTAACTGTGAGTAAATCTGACAACGAACTCAAAGAAAAAATCAAATCTGCAGTTAAAAGAAACAATGAATATGCAAAAATAAAGGAAAAAATGTTGAAAGGTGAAGAGGAAACAAAGAAGACAAATTTCAAAATCAACCAAGAGGGAGTTTTGAAGTTTAAAAATAGAATGCACATACCAAATTTGATGGAGTTAAAATTGCTAATCCTTTATGAAATCCTTAAAAATCCTCATTCATGCCATCCTGGATATCAGAAAATGATTTCATCACTAAGAAAATAGTTTTATTGGCTTAATATGAAAACATATACAACTGACTACTTGGAAAAGTGTTTAGAATGTCAACAGGTAAAGGCGTAACATCAACATACAGCATGATTATTGCATCCTTTCCCTATACCAGAATGGAAATGGGAAGTTATATCAATAGATTTTATCATATGTTTTCCAAAAACTCAAAAACAACATGACTCAATTATGGTAGTAGTGGATAAGTTAAGTAAATATGAACATTTTATACATTTAAATCCTACTTACAAAGTTGTTCATATTGAATAATTTTTTATGAAATAGATTTTTAGATTACATGGAAGACCAAGGAAAGTAATTTTTGACATGGATGTTAAGTTTACTTTGAGTTTTTGGAAGGCATTGTTTGGAGGGCTTGAAACTCAATTGAACTTTAGTACCAGTTACCATCTAGAGATAGATGGAAGTACTGAACGTACTAACCAGATTTTTGAAGACATGCTCCAAATATACGTGATGGATAAAACAACAAAATGGGAATACTATTTACCTTTAGTATAATTCGCCTACAATAACTATTATCAATACTCAACAAAAATGAGTCCATTTGAAATCTTTTATGGAAGGAAATGTGTAAAATCTCGCTCTTGCGCGCTGAGCGGACTTATTCTTTGAGGACACTTGCTCGCAAGTGATACTGATTTTATGCTATTAAAATATTGATTTTGATTATGAGGCGTTATGGGTTGATGACATGTTGTTTTACTGCATTGACATAGACAGGTGCTATTGACTCAGTTTTACTGAGTGTGCAGGATTTTGGACCTCGAATATGAAGAGGCATTGATGGAGCCCCTTGGACTCTGGATCGAGCCGGGGAGTGTACCATAAGGGTTTGATTGTTTTATTGTGATATTAGTGCATCTTATTGGATGATATGATATGGATATATTCTGACATGATTCGTTGATGATGCAGGTTGACGATAGCTTGCCGACCAGACTCACATGTGAAGTAGAGGCGTCATAAATGACTACCATAGATGTTGAGGGAGAGGTGTGGACAACATCCCTACCACAACCTACTAGCACTCTCGTCGTGGCTCGAACTGTAGGTTAATGTTTACCTAGTTCGATAGGATCCACAATGCCGTGAGGGCAGACTGCGACAGTCTGTCACGATGATTCTAAGGGGCATGCAATAAGGCGGGGGCCTTATTCCTTAGAGGCCCTTAGTCTCCCACCAGTTCACCTGGTGGAGTATTGACTCTAGGGGTTTTTTACGTCTACCAAGTCAGTCAAGAGGAGAGTGACACCCTTGGAGCACGTGGTGTGTCCTGAAGGGTAGGTCATGCAAGAAAAATGGAAAGAGACAAGCGACACCCTTGGAGCACGTTGTGCATCCTGAAGGGCACGTCACCCAAGGGTAACATATTAAGGCGAGTGGCACCCTTGGAGCACCTGGTGCGTCTTGAAGGGAACGTCACGTTGTTGATGATAAATGAATGAACCTAGATGGCCTTAGGATGAATAACGTGTTAAGAATTTTTAAAAACAAATTCCCTAATAAAATGTTGCCCAACACAAAAATTTAATGTCTAAGTCTAAATTATGCTAGTGGTAAAATATTATCAAACTATTTTAAAAATAAAAAAAATAAAAAAAAACAACGTAAATAATAATTTTACTCCTTTTTAAATCTTGTAACAATAAGGGGGTAAGCAATTTTAAATAATTCATAAAAATCTGTTAGGGTAAAATTTAAAAAAAAGGGGGAATAATTGTTTTATTTTTTTATGATAATTTAAAATTATTAACTAAAAAGGGAAAAAGGAAAAAGGGGGTTAATTTCTACACTTTCCAATTTGAGTCCTAAACGAAAAGGGGAAAGTGGGAAATCTAAAATATTTAGGAAACTAAGAAAAGAGGGAAACATAAGAAAAAAAGGGAAACCCAAGGGAAAAAGTAGAAAGTCAAACTTAGTAAGGTATCTAATATTAAAAAATTTCTAATTTAAAACTGAACTAGCAAATTGATAATGGGGAAAGTCATTAAAACCTGTAAGAGAATTTGGGGACACCTAGGAGCGATTCTAGGAGTGACTCTAGGTGGGTGAGGGAAATAAGGGAAATTAATTAATTAAATAAATTAATTTGTGGAGGAATGAAGGGGATGGGTGACACTTGTATGGGGAGGAATTTTTAGGAATTAATTTTTAAAACTTTAATTAAATGAGAATTTAGGAAAGAAAGGGACTTCGAAACTCTATATAATGAAGGGAGGAGAAGGGTGAAGGATGTTCTTCTGTTTTCATAACGTTACGCTGCAGAAATGTCTACTTGAATGACTTAGCTTTTGGGAGTTGGGATACCTAGCTCGGTGAGGAGTGGTAGCTCGGCCTTGTGAGGCGAGATGGGAACTAGTTGAATCTTTGGTCAGCATGTGTGGCCGCTTTGTGGATCAGGGGGATAAGGGGGAAGAAGAGTACCCCTAGCATTGGTTGGGAGGTACCATTGAAGTCTCACTGGTAGGCAAGAGGGGGTTGCACGGATCACGCGGTACGTCCACTCAAAGCGGGCGATCAGGCAACGATACACTCTCTTCATTTTTGTATGGTAGATTGTTGTAGGATTTATGCTTGGATTGGCATTTTTAATTGGGAAGGTGAATTGATTGTCTATATTGTTGACTAAATTTTTTCATATCCTAGCTCGATGATTGATTAACACCCATGGATTTCGTTTCCCCGCATGTCTTGACCACCTTGTGGTGTTTTGATTGTGACCTTTGTGGTTGTTTTCCTTTATCTCTCGCTCACCAGTCCTTGCCTAAGCAGTCGGCCATGAGCCTGATCTACAGTCGTCACCTCGATGTTAATAGACCAATGGATCTCAACGCCCTTCTTTTATGTGCAAGGATGATGAGTGAAGGACTAACCAGTTAGTCGTCTACCCTTGATGTTTTTCCTTGGTTGAAGGTTCGTCTTTCTCCTTGATAGGTTTAAATAACCTTGAATTTTGATTGATGGTGAAGTTTCTATATCTCTGCATTTCTATCACGTTTATGGAAATTTTACTCTACACTTGTCATGGCATTTTCACTATAGATGGTAGTGTTTTCCTTCATTCCTACGTATTGGTGGATGTTCATATTATAGACTGCGTCTTCCTTTTGAATTCCCACATTTGACAATTAATAGTCACTGATGTTTACTGTAGTTTACCATGAAATTTTACCAATTAAATAGGACTGTAATTGTTGTTTATACCTTTACCTCTGTGATTTGTTTTTATGTAATGGTTGTATAAACATTTCCTCCGCCAAATCGTATTTATGTAATCGTTGTATTAATATTACCTCTGCAAATTGTTTTTATGTAATGGTTGTATAAATATTTCCTCTACAAAATGGTATTTATGTAATGGTTGTATTATTATTACCTCTGCGATTTGCATTGGTGTAATGGATATAACAACATCCCCCCTGTGATCTGGGATCATATGGTTCTTCTTTTTCTTAAACGACTTGTTAGGGACTAGTCACAAGTCACCTTGACCTTAGGTAACGATCTATGGTAGGCCATAAATCCAACTTGTCTTTCTACCAGAGTAATTTGGTGACAGCGGGTTAGTTACTGCGTGAGTAATGGAGTAAATCCTGCAGTTTGTATTTTAGTTCTCTGGTGAATAATATTAATGTGATTTAAGAATAACTTGACTGTAATCACATTTTTCCTTTACGTTTAGTGTGTGAACTAAATGAATTAAGTTTGGTATGCAATTGTATAGTGCCTATTGTAATAACCCTATCCTTGCTAGTGTTTTCCCTTCCCTCGATTTGTTTTTTTTACTGTCACGGATTTTCTTCTGCACTGATACCACAGTTATCTCACCACAATTTTACTTCCCAGGTTTGATTACCACGACTTGACTGTCGACGAAATTGCTCCCAAACGTTTGTTGATTGGCTGTTAAAACACCCACAAAATTGTTTTAAAATGTTGACTAAGTTGATATCAATTTTGCCCACAACTTAAGCCTTTTAAATCATAACAGACTTTGCAGTGAATGAGCATGATTTTCCTTTATTCTGTGACTGCATTTTCCATTATATGATGCATCGCGTTGATGCTGATTGGATATGTTTTCCTTTAATTGTTGAGTCTTTTATCGACTGGGCACGTTGCAATTAAATTGTGTACTGCATTGCTGACATATGGAGCAACATTTGCCTTTAAAACTGTGGTTGCGCTGATGCTGGAATGACCACGATTTTCCACCATTTGTGCACTTTGTTTTTACTATTGTGCTACAGAAAGTTAATGGACAACAAATTCTTCTTGTGAGTAATTGCCACTGTGAACTAAATGGTCCGCAGTCATGTTAATGCCTTTTTATCTGCTATGATAATTGTTATGTTTATTAACATATTAATTGCCATGTTATTGCTACAACAAGTTATTTGTTAGTGGATCTCTTCTTAATAACTAATTGCCACAGTGAGTTAAATGGACAATAGTTGTGATATTCGCCTGGTTATTTCTACATTAATTGTTATGTAACTGATATGTTGATTTCCTTGATGAATTGCTCCGGTAATGTTAAAAATTAGTAGTTCCCTTAAATGTCAAGACCTAACCACGAAATTCCTTTAGTTTTGGTTTAAATAAAATTTGTATTAGGGATTCAATTAGTTTTAAAATAATAAATTGGTTTTTGTCATTTCATATGTTGGGAGTTGTTGTTCCAGAGTCTGTACTTAAGGCTTAGAAGTACAGTGTTTAGGCATCCGAAAGTGAGTATGTGGTAGAGAAGGAAGAAATGTCAACCTTCGGCAAGGGAAGCTAGGGATGATTTCTAGGTTGTTGTCTAGCTTCCAACTGTTCCTGGATGTTTATGTCCCTTTCAATCAGTGCCCACAAACATTCCAGTTCAAAATGGGTAGTGGTTGTTTTAAGAATAGTATCAAAAAGATTCAAGGCAATATGTGTTTGATATGATAGTCTGGGTTCAATATTAGGTTGTCTTGTCACAGGGATAGTAATAGAGGAACATAATAATAAGAAAATCTCAATACTTTTTAGATGTTGTCTCGATTTTGGTCGTATAAAGGAGATTTTATAGCTTCGGTAGTGAAAATAGGGTGCAAACCAAAGGCCCTTCCCATAACTAAGTTATATTTTAATAAATGTGTGTGAGGTGTAAGAAAACATTAAGCTGTCTATCATGTAAGGTCCTATCAAGGGAGAATCTCACTTATAAACAGAAGAAGAAAAAGATAAAGAAATAACCTGATGAAGCATAAAATATATATAGAAATCTAAAATGTTCACTAGTCTTAGACCTTCTGATAGTCGATACAGAGGAAAAACGGTAAACAATATAGAAAACTAGAATTTATTCACTATAGTAGAGGTTGTACTAAATTATAGAAAAACATTCATCAGATACATATATGAAATGGAATGAAATATGAAATACAAGGAAAGAAACTCATAACACAGTTGTGAAGGAATCAAGAATCTTCAGATTTGCTTTGTATTAACTCTCGAGGAAAAAAATCTCTATTACAATCGACCCAAAAAGTTCCATCCATTTTTTCTTCCTTCTATTGTATATTTATACAAATTTACATATGATGGAATCCCAATCATTCCAGGATTTTCCGTTACAACGAGAAGGAGATCAATCATTTCATTTCTTTATCCTATGTCTTTATTTGGTACCAGAAGCCTGCCCTCTTGCATGCTCGGTACAAGTGACACATTTTTCCAACAACCGAGATATCAACCTTGAAGGTTCCGCTTGACAATTGGCCTAAAAAATGTAACAATATTTGACTAATTGTGACAACCTTTCTTCCATCTATTGGTCTAGGGTGTCAATAGCGCATAATTGCACACTTGGTTTAATAATCCATTTATCTATTTGAACTATGTGTGCCAAAGTTACTTGTGAGACCTCGGCCGAATCTCTTTCTTCTTTGGTTGAGCATCTAAAAAGTATTGAGATTTTCTTATTATTTTGTTCCTCTATGACTGTCCCTGTGACAAGACAGCCTAATATTGAACCCAAACTATCAGATCAAACACATATTGCCTTGAATCTTTTTGATACTATTCTTAAAAAAAAAACTAACCAGTTTGAACTGGAATGTTTGTGGGCAGTGATTGAGAGTTTCACCATATTCATTTGGCTCAACGTCTCAGCATTACTCTTGCTATCAATGCCTAACAGATTTCCATCTATAGAACCAAAATCCTCTTCACACGATTTCCTTACCTTCTTGGCTTGCAATTCTCCTTCTGATATGCTGCGTTCCCATTCTTTCAACCAAATATTACCTTGGGTCTGTTCTGAAATGGAAAACTTAGAACTTTTTCCCGATTCCCTGTCTGTTGTAGCTATTACACCCTCTTGAAAAGTGACTCGAGCTGCTCTAGCTTCTCTCTCTCTAACATATAATTTTTCTAATACTTGATCAATAAGTAGACAATTGTCCTGAATCATCTCTACCTTGGCAAGTAAACCCCACAATACTAGGGGAAAACAACTCCATCGATGTTCTTGGAATTTTAAAACATCATCCCTCTCTTCGGGTGCCAGGGCTTGTATCTGCGCCAAAACCTCGTCATAATATCTAGTGCCTCGAAAAATTTCATCCGAGGGTGAATTTTCATGTTCGAATCTTTTAAGCCCACAACTGGCTAAGTGATTACTTATGACCCTCTGTGGATCGTGCTTTTTGAATTCGACATGAACCAATTTCAGGTCCTCCAGGGCTACTGCCTTAGCTTTAGCATGCCTAAAATATAACAAAGAATAGGAACTTAAATGAATAGGAAAAGGTGGCCATACCTTCTTAGAATATCCCTTAAGCTCCTTGCTTATGCCACCGATTACGATTTGTCTGTAAATCTCATGGAAAGCCAGCCTATCGGGTATGAATAATGGTAAGGCATTCAGAGGAACAGAAGCACCGAAAACCTTGAGATATGAAAATTCTTCTTCCACGTATCGGTCGGCTATACTTCTCATATTTACCGCGATACTGTCTGAGATCCTGGGTGGCGGGTGGACGAATATAGTGACATGCAGTGGTACCATCACCCAGTTAAAGATTTCATACACAAAATCTGAGGCTTTTTCTTCCCATAGCTTTGAATGGTAGACATGGATGGGATCATCCTCCGATGGAGTCCAGATCCAACTCATCAAGGGAAAAGGTTTCAGAAAACACACGACGTCCATGATATTTGCAGACATAAAGAATGAAGCAATATTTTCTCTTTCCTTCTACGCTTGATACTCTGTAACTCGACTATTGAAACTATCGGACACTAGTTTATCCCAGTCGAAGGAATAGCCTTCAACGACCATGTGAATTAGAGGCACCCACTGAAGGAAAAAATGTGTGGTGTCCTCTCTCCCATATAATCTGTAGGTCATCATAGTGATATATTTGAACTGTGGTTCCAGAGAAGCTATTGAATATATACCATTACTGTCCACCCTGAACTTCGCAGGGTGTGAAACCCAATCTTTGATTAAACTAGACATAGCCTTGTCGTATTACACACATTCCTTCTGTTTAAAATTCTCCAAGAATTTAGCATTGTAAACAAAGTCTGACATGGTTGGAAACTTGTACATAGCCTACAATTGTTTGGTTCTAAAATTCCCAATGGTGACCCTCTGATCGTTGACGATGGTTCTGGTTGGTATATCTACATGGTCTAATGCCCACCAGATCATATCGTAGTAAGGGAGTAGACGTGGCCTAGACGCTACTTTATGCATTTGAGCCTAGATGACGATCTTATACTTGGTGATCAGGTCATATTTTTCATTTTCACAAGAATCATCTGAAACATCTACCAATTCAGACTGTAGAACCTCAGAAATATATGACTAGGTCCTGACAGAGTCGATACTTTGAGGTGAAGTATCAGAAACATTGTCTGAACCTTGTCCTGAAACCTCAACATTGGCTTTAGATGCTTTTCACGGAGCCATGGCGGGGTATTCTACTTTAGATCTCCTGCGATAAAAATATGTATACATACAGAAATTAGTTCGCTGGCGAAAATTTGGCTCTGCGTAGAATAGAAATGAAATTTGAGACAACAAATAAAAAATCCATGTCTTCGACTATTTAAAACTAGGTTGTCCTTTGGGACAGAACGGTCAAATCATTCTTAAATATAAATTTAGCAATAAAAACCAAACCCTTACTTGTCAATTCGCCTCATTTCTAATTAATGTCATAAATTTTCACAGTCTGTAAAGGAAGTTGGCGCAAAGAAAGTTTAAAATCGACTCAGAGACTGTGCATATTAATTTTGGTATTAAAACAATGAAAATGATGGCTTAGCTTAATTAATCAGGCTTTTTTAAAAATGTTAATTAATCTTTCGGCCTTCGCCTTATTGGGAGTTTTCACTTTAACCCTTTACACCTCTAAAACCCAAGATTGCGACAATTACCTTTGGTTAATATAAAATGTAACTAGGATTAAGTGCTTAATTAATTACATTTTTATTTATATCGTGACTTCGCGACTCAAGGCTTCAAAGGTATAATTTTCGGGAGGCTTGTATGCCGAGTTACGAATTCCCGACAAAGCTTAATCGGGGCTAAACGTTTTAGGTTTAACATTAACCTGGGTTACTAAAACAAGAATCTCGCGGTTTTGGATATCAAGGTTATGACGGTAAGACATTTGGAGCTAGCAAATGCCAAGACACAAAATCTCGGTGATGCTTAACTATGGTTTAGAGTAGTTTTACTCTCGGTAATGATCTAGGTAAACTTTTAAAAACTAGTTCTCCATTTCACCCCTCGGGACTTGTAAACTATGTGACGTATAACTCCCGACATGTGACATCCCGAGGTAAAAAGGAGAGACTCTTTTAAATGATAAAAAATATAAATCTTACTTTAAGAGTATGATAACCGTCGTTGTTTGCATGATGAGACTTCTGAGATTTTGTAAAAAATAAAGGAAAATATGAAAATCGGCTTTCGACTTCAAGCATTAAGATATGAAATTTTAAACAGGCTAAAAAAAAAAAAGGTGGCTCCAACATAGGCTCCAACTAGGGATCCCGTTTTCCTGCAAGACGGGAAGAACAATAAACCACGTGCCTATATTGGGTAAATGGAGTCAATGGATTTAATCCAGCAAAAATGTTCCCTAGAATAGGATACCGAAAGGGAAAAGGACTTCGTTTTTTACTTTTCAAAAGATTTTCAAAACTCAGATACTTTTTAAACTCAGTTGTAGTCCTCTTCGCGACTTTCTCCTTCCAGTTACTGAATTTAGGTTTGCATTAAGACAATCAAAACAACTCTAGGAGACCCAACAGATCTTGAGGCTATTGTCTTGCATCAAAAGAAGAAAATTATATGTTTTTAATCAGGAAGCCCTATCTGAACTTGGGATGTAGATCAGGTTTTAAAAATAATTGATTACAAGAGTAGAGTGATATTCATGTATAATAGCCTTACAGATATCTCAGATATTGCTTCACTTCCAGCGAGCCTGTTCAGTACCCTGGTGAAGTTATCTGGCCCTTTTTACTGAATTTCCTTTCACCACTTTGGAATATATTTATGCATTTAAATGCTGAGACGAGGGAAATCATTTCTGAATTTCCTTTCATCATCTTTTGGACTAGATGGGGGCAATCATGTCTGAATTTCCTTTCACCACCTGTCTTATAATTTTCTTTTTTAGAGCGCAAAGATGGGGGAAATCAGTTTATATGAGGGTTGATATTTGTGTAATATTTTTCATTATAGGTCTGTCAACTTACTTTGATTACTCGGTACCAACCTTTCCTTAACTTTCACAACACCTTCATTCAGAGGGAGAAAGGGAAAATTTATTTTTTGGAGTCTCTTATTTGAGCAAGCCTCAATCTTCTAAAACTGTTGAAAAACCTAGAAAAGTCAGGATCACTTAAGTGTCACTTTGTTTAGTAAGGGACCGAGGAGTTGTGAAGACTAGCTTACTTTTCACAATCTGCTCTGAAGCTCTCGAGGTTAAAACGTAATCTCTTCTCCCTACGTATGCTAAACTGGGAAGATGTTGGCTTTTTAAAGGGAAACCAGAAAATAGAAAAGGGTGACGGATGGAGATCTATAAACTGAAAAACAGAGGTAAAAAAAAATCAAAACTGACTCTTGAAAATATTTTTTGAGGGCACTTTACTTTGAGTGACTTGTTTATTTCATCTTATTCTTTCGTAAATGATTAACCATGGAAATGTTATTTTATTTATTAGTTTAGACGATGTTGCTATATCTTATGAGGTTATCTTGGTTTTCTTTGATATCCCTTCAGAACAAGTCTTTTAGGAAATATCACCTTTACCTTACCATTTCATTTTCTTTCCAAAATATCAAAAAATCTTTTTTATCACCTCTTTAAGACAATTGATTTTCCGATACACGACTTTCTGTGTACCTCTCCTGCTCATTTTGTTTGTAGCTGGAAACCTATAAAAAGGCAAATATGAAGGTTATCGAGGCTTTTTGAAAGGTGTCAAAAAATTACGAAAGGAAAAGAAAATCGAAATAACAATGCGTAATGAAATATATATATATATATATATATATATATATATATATATATATATATGAAAAATT
>ML779996.1:566695-585899 GCA_009831015.1 Picea engelmannii
GCTTATGTCATATAATGCTTTAGGTAACACCCATTGATAGGAGCGGTGAGGATTTCACCGTCTAGATTTTCTAGTAGGAAATAATTTTTTCCTTCGAGAGATGAGACTCTGAATGGCCCATACCAGAGGTGATCGAATTTACCATGTTTTGTTGTTTCTTTCCTCCTTGCATCCCACCTTAAAACTAAATCACCTGGGAGGAAATCTCTTTCCTTTTCCCTATGGTCGAATAATGCCTTCATGTCATCTTGATACTTCTGCAACCTTTCATCTACTTTGACCCTGTGTTGTTGAACCTCGATTAGCTGGTTTATCCTCCTGGTGACATGATTAGGTTCTTCTTTCTAATCTTGCCACAATTTCATCACGAGGAGCGCTAAATTTATAGGTAACGCTGCATCTGTCCCATATACCATCTGAAAAGGGGAAATGCCGATAGACTTTTTAGTGCCTATGCGACTCGCCAACAAGGCGTACTTTAAATGAAAATGCCAAGACTTTTTGTTTTCATCCAACACTTTCTTAATTATATTGATCAGTCTCTTGTTAGACAACTCAACCAGTCCATTTCCTTGGGGGTAGTACGTTGTAGAATGGCCAAGAACGATATTATACTTTTGGCAGAAGCTGATCATAGCCATAGATTTGAAATCCTGGGCATTATCTGTGACTATCGTTTGGGGGCAGCCAAATCTTGACAAGATATTGTCTTCTAAGAAATCTATTACCACCGAATCAGTTGCCCTTTTGGTTGGAATAGCTTCCACCCATTTAGTAAAGTAGTCTGTGGTAGTTAATATCCACTTGTGTTGGGCACTAGAATGTGGATTCATCTCTCCTATAAAATCTAGCCCCCATTGTTGAAAAGGGGCTTCAGTTTTGACCGGAACTAAAGGTAGCGTTGAGAGTTTTTTTTTTCCTACAAATATCTGACAAGGGTTACAGGCTCAGACCCTGGTGTTAACATCTGAGAAACGCTTTGGCCAGTAGTACCCAGTCCTCAGAATTTTGTAAGTTGTGGCCCTCCAAGCGTGATGTCCTCCACACACTCCTTCATGAAATTCACTTATAACCCTTTCTATTTCCGATTCGACTAAGAAGATTAACAAGAAACCGAGTGGGTCTTTCCAATATAGTTGATTTTTGGAAATACAATACTTAACTGCATGAAGCTTTAAATTCTTGTCTTTTGATGGCGATAGTTCACTCGGGAATTTTAGAGTCAGCAGGTAGGATACTATGTTTCTGTACCATTCTGATGATACAAACTTCTCCTCGATCTTAATTGCGTTTGTTCGTTCATCAAGCTCATTTATGTTCATGTCTTCCTCACCTTCCTGCAGGCAGTTTATATCCAGATCTCTGAGATTTGATTCAGCCAAAAGTTTGGCCAAGCCTTGTCCCTTTATCAGTTTAGTAGGTTTGATTTCTAGGTCAAATTCTTGAATCTTGGCAAGCCATTGTCCTCTTTTCCCGTCAAATATCTTTCACAGAACTTGTAGGTGTGTACGCGATTATCTTGGAGTGTAATACATATGATCTAAATTCCCTCAGTGATTTTACCATGGCGTATGCTTGTTTTTCTATTATATCATATTTAAGTTCTACGTCTCTGAGACTCTTGCTGAAAAAGGCGATCGGCTGTTCGAAACCCTCTTCGTTTTTTTGGAGGAGCACCGCAACAATCGTGTGTTCGGAGGAAAACGAGAAAATAAGAAAATCTTTTAGATAATCAGGACTTGCCAATACAGGTGCCTCGGCTATGACTTTATTAATGTCTGTGAACAACGCTTTGGCCTCTGTTGTCCACTTTACTTCGCTATTCTTTTTCAGCATATCTGTGATCAATTTTACAATTTCAGCGAAATTTGGGATAAATCTTCGTAAAAAAATTATTTTTCCTAAGAAAGATTGAATTTCTTTTACATTTCTAGGAATGTTTATAGTGTCTATCGCTTCAACCCTCTTAGGATCAACCTTAATTCCATGCTTAGATACAATATGACCCAAAATCTTACCTTCTTGCATGGAGAAGTGTGATTTCTTGGGGTTTAAGGACAGACCGAACCTGCGACATTTTTTGAATGTTTGTTTAAGATGTACCAAATGCTCTTCGTCGGATTTGGAGAAAATTGTTAAATCATCGAGATAGATGAATACGAACTTATCCCTCTCTTCGATGAAAGCGATGTCCATAGCGCATTGGAACGTGGCTCCTGCATTCATCAAACCAAAAGGCATTTTATCATACATGAATCTACCCCAAGGGGTAGTAAAAGCTATTTTTTCTTTATCTTGTTCATTCATAGCAATTTGATTATATCCAGAGAAACTATCAATCATAGACATTCTGTTCTCCCAACTACCCTTTCTATCACGTGATCCATTTTAGGTAGCAGATAGTTGTCTTTAAGGGAGGACTTATTTAGATTTCTGAAATCCACTCATAGTCTAATTTGCCCACTCTTTTTTCTGACCGGGACCAGGTTTTCCACCTAGTCGGAATATCTCAGAGGTACTATAATTTTTGCCTCTAAAAGTTTCTTCACTTCTCTCTCGACCACAGGAAATAAAATGGGGTTGATCTGCCTAAGATTTTATCTAAAGGGTTTGACCCCAGGCTTTAAAGGTATCTTGTGATCGATCACGGTAGTGTCGTAGGTTCTTAACTTGTCGTAAGACCAGGCGAAAACGTCTTTAAATTGTCTGAGTAGGTCCTTATACTTGTTTTTTATTTCTGGAGGGAGGAGTTTAGATATTTTAACCATCCTGGACTCTTCTTTGGTTCCTATGTCATAGTCCTTGACCTCTTCTAGTTGGGGTTGTAAGTTGGATTTTACAGGTATGTCGTTTTGATCAAATAGTATTTCCAGAGGGATCATTCCTTTCAGAATCTGGTTATTTTTTAGGACCATCATGCGATGATTTGTGATTTTGTCTTGGAAAGCTTGAGGGTCCTTCGCTTCTTGCATGATCCATATATGGTCATTCTGATTTTATTGATCTGTGTGAGTTTCAGAAAATTCACTTACTGCTTCAAGAAACTTTTGAATTTTTTCATCATCCTCAAAAACCTGCCAGTGCTGGATATTATCTGGTATAGATGGTCTGTGTCTTATCTCTATGTGATACTTCAATTTAAAGGTTGTAGGAGGAGTGAAAGTTGAAGCTGCTTTAGCTAATGCATCAACCTATAAGTTTTCTATGCGTGGGATGAAGTGGACATTTACAGACGAGAAAAAGTTTTCCATCAGATCCCAGGCACAATTTATGTATGATCTTAATCTGGGATGCTTGTCTTGGTATTTCCGATTTATTTGTTTGACTATCAACTCCACATCTCCATATACCTCTAGGTTTTTTATTTTTAGCCTCCTGGCAGCCTCTAATCTTAAGACCAAGGCTTCGTATTCACATACATTGTTAGTATAATCTATATCCCATTGTAGTCTGTAAGAAAAGGGGACAACGAACCTTTCTTCAGGTGCCACAAAAAGCAGTCTTGCACCAGTCCCTTCACAAGACAAGGCACCATCAATTTTTTTTTTCCAGATACCGGTGCTACACATATCCTCAGTCATGTAACCTGAATCTTCATGCTCTATATCATTTTCCTCTGTGCAACCATCTAAACTATCGTCAAAAGATAAGATACAGTTTCCTAAATCTTGATCTGCAATGTAAATAGGGAAATTGTTTGGATTTTGAGGGTTGCTTACTGTATATGCTAACCTCGTCTCCCTGTACAACCGAGTAAATTGCCCACCAAACACAGGAATCATGGCGTACGTCATATCTAGTTGAAGAGAACCCCCCAGCTTGGCTTCCCATGACCTAGACAACAATAAGCCGTATTTTGGGGGAATATCAGTAATGACCACATCCATCAAGATGCTCTTAACTGGGACCTGTGCCACGGTGACTACTAAATCCTTTATCATTCCCATACACTTAAATTTTCTCGAATCAAATGAGTAAAGATCTCCATAAGGTCTGGTGATCTGGAAACCTAATTTGTCCATAATAATTTTAGGCCTCACGCTATGTGAGGCTCCGGAGTCTACCATGCAATTATGTAGTAGTTGATCGTATACATTTAAGGTGATATAAAAGGGAGCAATAGTGTCTTTGGCTCCTTCAAAATGTGGACAAAAAGTGATGTTGGGATTATCATCTTCCAGGTTCAAAACGTCAGATTGGCTTTCTAGCTCTGAAACGCCTATCACTTTGGTAATCTGCTTTCAATAAACTGGGTTTTTCACTAACTCTACCAGAGGAATTGGTATCTTAATTTTATTTAGTTGGGACTTACGAATCCTTCTTTTCCAACTTATTTGTCTGGACTGCCTTATTATTCATGATCTTGGTTAAAGGTGTATTTGTATTAGCTGCTTCGTTTTCATGTGTTTTAGTCTCAATCTTTTACACTTCGGGTTCTTGCGCGTTTACTACTTTCTCTTTGTTGTTAGGTAACACAGTTTCTTCTAGGGTAGGCTCATAAGTTTGACCTCTTGGGAGAATTTTCTTAGGTTGAGTAGTTGAAATAGGCTTACCCTTGGATCTCAAGTTATACCTAGGTTGGACCTTGGCCATTATCATACCAATTTCTTCTTGATAACTACAAACGTCGGTATAATCTCTTTCTTCACCCTCAATAGACGATTGTTGAGTGTTTAGAGATTTTTCATAATTCTCTCTAGTCAGATAAGGTTGTGTGCAGTCATCACCCAGGTTCGTGACATCATCATCTAAATCTCTAAAATCTTGGAGATCATTCGCTCCTATAAAATTTCCATTCTTTAGGGGAGTTTGTATTTTCTGATCTTTGTTTTTTATCTGTCTTTGATAATTTAGGGGATTGGGATTCTTCCTAAAATCAATTTTGGTGAAAGAATCGTCTTTGGCCTGTTCTAGCTCCATTCTGGATATCTTATTAGACAGTTCCTTAATTACCCTAGCCATATCTTCTACTTTGTCATCTGTGTATCTATTAGACCCTGATGACCCTGCTTGTTCTCTAAAGCATCTAGTTTCTTGGTTTCCCGCTTCTAATTTAGCTTTTAACTTACCAGAAGCCAACATATTTGACTCAATTTTGACAGCGTCGTCTTTCATTCGGTTTAGAGTATCTCCCCTTCTTTCTCGTAAAAGAAGTGCAAAATCTGGTTCGAAATCCCCCGCGAAAGTTACTTTGGCTGCGGGTTGGGACGGTTTAACCTCAGCTGGGATTTTGTTATACAACTTGTTGAATATTTGAATAAACTCCATAACTGTTTTTGAATTCTTTTTTCTTAAAGACTCAAACTCGTTTAAATAGTATAGGTGGTCCTTTCTTTCACCCCATTGTCTAAGGAAAACATCTTCCAAGGCATCATAGGACACGATAGATCTTCCAGGTAGACTCTGAAACCAAGTTCAGACCTAACCTTAGAAGGTTTGGATGAAAATCATCAAATACACATCTTCATGTTCGAGACCTAGGATGTTTGAGAATTGATCAAAGAAATTTATGTGTTCGACTGCAGTCAGATCTCCTTCCCCAGTGAATTTTGGAAAAAAAATTATATATTTTTTGGGAAGGTTGTGCAAAGGAACAAACAATACCAAAGGAGCATATCTTTCTGCCACTTTAGCAAACACTCTGGGAGGGGGGGAAGGCCCTTGACCTCAAACTCCTCCCCCAAGAGCACCTCCACCTCCTCCTCCGACAACCCCTCCAGCTCCCCCTCCAACGGCTGCCAACGTTATTAGTGGAAAGTTGTAAAGGGGATTTTGGAATACTAAAAGTGAAACTTTACTTTCTTCACGGGGCGAAAAATATGAGGATGACTAGTAAGGGATGTGAGGGCTCGGATCTTCGGACTTGAAAGAGATGTAGTCAGGGGAACCAATGGGTGTGGAAACTAGACATGTGAAATATTCTTCGAGACTGGGTGAGGTCGCGAAATTTAACTGAAGGGTCGACGGTATATCGACAATAGATAAATTTTCTACAGGACTTTTTCCTTTATGTTCTACAGAGGTTATCAGACACGTTTCGCTTCTAACTTCAAAGCAGTTTGATGTTATATCCTTAGTTTTGAAAAGAGGGCAGCGTGAATTTGAAGGTTTATAAGAACTCTTGGTCTTCAGTTGTGGGTATTTAAGCTGATAGACTGCAGGGGTCAGCTTAAGAGAGCCTCTCGCCTTTAAAATCTTCTCAGGATCGGTAACGGGTGTGGTCTATTTACCATCTGGGTTTTGCCTACTATTCCTTTGTCCAGATGCCATCTTATTAATCATTGATTCACCAAGTGAAAGATTGGAAATCCTTTAAAAGGTTTGCACTCTTTGTTCACTATCAAAGGGTGGCACTTTCAACAAAAAATGTCGTTTTCCCAGGGAAAAATATTTTGTAACTTCGGTCCCCTACAACGGTGCCAAAAAGATGTTGTTCCAGAGTCTGTACTTAATACTTAGAAGTACAATGTCTAGGAATCCGAAAGTGAGTAAGGCGTAGAGAAGGAAGAAATGTCAACCTTTCGCAAGGGAAGCTAGGGATGATTTCTAGGTTGTTGTCTAGATTCCAACTATTCCTGGATGTTTATGTCCCTTTCAATCGCTTCCCACGAATGTTTCAGTTCGACCCAGGTAGTGGCTATTTTAAGAATATTATCAAAAAGATTCAAGGAAATATGTGTTTGATTTGATAGTCCAGGTTCAATAGTAGGTTGTCTTGTCACAGGGACAGTCATAGAGGAACAAAATAATAAGAAAATATCAATACTTTTTAGATGTTGTCTCGATTTCGGTCGTGTAAAGAAGAGTTTATAGCTCCAGTAGTGAAAACATGGTGCAAACCAAATGCCCTTTCCCGTAACAGAGTTATATTTTAATAAATGTGTGTGAGGTGTAAGAAAACATTAAGTTGTCTATCATGTAAGGATCCTATCAAGGGAGAATCTCACTTATAAACAGAAGAAGAAAAAGATAAATAAATAACCTGATGAAGCATAAAATATATATAGAAATCTAAAATGTTCACTGGTCTTATACCTGCTGATAGCCGGTACAGAGGAAAAATGGTAAACAATATAGAAAACTAGAATTTATTCACTATAGTAGAGGTTGTACTAAATTATAGCAAAACATTCATCAGATACATATATGAAATGGAATGAAATATGAAATACAAGGAACCAAACTCATAACACAGTCGTGACAGAATCGAGAATCTTTGGATTTTCTTTGTATTAACTCTCGAGGAAAACAATCTCTATTACAATCGACCCAAAAAGGTCCAGCCATTTTTTCTTCCTTCTATTGTATATTTATACAAATTTTCATATGATGGAATCCCAATCGTTCCAGGATTTTCAGATACAACGAGAAGGAGATCAATCGTTTCATTTCTTTATCCTATGTCTTTATTTGGTACCAGAAGCCTGGCCTCTCGCATGCTCGGTACAAGTGACACATTTTTCCGCCAGCCGAGATATCAACCTTGAAGGTTCCGCTTGAAAATTGGCCTAAAAAATGTAACAATCTCTAACTAATTGCGACAACCATTCTTCCATCTGTCAGTCTAGGGTGTCAATAGTGCACAATTGCACACTTGGTTTAATAATCCATTTATTTATTTGAACTATGTCTGCCAGAGTTACTTGTGAGACTTCGACCGAATCTCTTTCTTCTTTATCATTTATATCAAGAGAGAGTTTCGCCATATTCATTTGGCTCAGCATCTCAGCATTACTCTCGCTATCAATGCCTAACATATTTATATCTATAGAACTAAAAGCCTCTTCACAGGATTTCCTTACCTTCTTGGCTTGCAATTTTCCTTCTGATATGATGCGTTCCCATTCTTTCAACCAAATATTACCTCTGGTCTGTTCCGAAATGGAAAACTTAGAACTTTTTCCTGATTCCCTATTTGTTGTAGCTATTATAGCCTCTTGAAAAGTGACCCGAGATGCTCCATCTTCTCTCTCTCTGATAGATAAGTTTTCTAATACTTGATCAATAAGAAGACAATTGTCCTAAGTCGTCTCTACCTTGGAAAGTAAACTTCATTGGGCTATAAAAACCCTGCTCTGAATCTCCATAGCCTAGAACTGGAATATCCCGATATTTATAATTTCACTTTTGGAAAACTCTAATATAACGTGTAGCTGCCCTATCAAGTCTCTTTGCTGGCCTACCTGTATTTGACTGGTCTGAGCTACCAGCTCTACCTGTTCGAGATTAGCTTTGAGCAGCTCAATTTCCTTTTTATCGACCATCCTTTCTTGTTCTATTCATGTGTTTGCCTAGTCTTTAGCAGCTTCTTCTGATGTGGCTAGTTTATCTTCTAAGGTTTTGATGAGGCAATTTTTTCGCTTCAGCTGATTCTTCAAAACCCCAACTGAAAATTGGTTTGCCATAGCAAATGCCCCTAATGTTCCGGTTATTTCTGTCGTGAATTATTCCTTCTTCATATCTTTCCCATCAATCAACACCTTAAATTTCTTATCCGTTGATCCTGCTTCTTGATATAATTCTCTTTTTACCACAACTTTTCTCTTCTTATCAAAAAATAACTCATTTGGAGGGAGCTCTTCCATCCTTATAGGTCTCAATTCTTCATTGAAAATCCACCCTGTGTCTATGTTCCCTTGAGTAGACTATAAGGGAGTAATGGAGGCGATGGGATCTCCAATTTTCTTAGCTGATTGGCCTGGAGTGGTAACTGGAGTCTTCTTTTTCAGTGGATTGGGAGTTTTCAATTTCTAGTTTCAGACTCCTAGTTTTCTCTCCCCTGTCCTGGTGTTTTTCTTCTCTGAGTGTTGTATCTTTGGAGCCTTCAGCTTCTTTTTGATGCACCACTGCTGTTATTGGATTCTCACCTCGCAATACTGGGGGAAAACACATTCGTCGATGTTCTTGGAATTTTAAAACATCGGCCCTCTCTTCGGGTGCCAAGGCTTGTATCCGAGCCAAAACATCGGCATAATATCTCGTGCCTCAGAAAATGTCATCCGAGGGTGAATTTTCATGTTTGAACCTTTTAAGCCCGCAACTGGCTAAGTGATTACTTACGACCCTTTGTGGATCGTGCTTTTTGAATTCGACATGAACCAATTTTAGGTCCTCCAGGGCTACTGCCTCAGCTTTAGCATGCCCAAAATCTAACAAAGAATAGGAACTTAAATGAATAGGAAAAGGTAGCCATACCTTCTTAGAATATCCCTTAAGATCCTTGCTTATGCCACCGATTACAGTTTGTCTTGCAATCTCATGGCAAGCCACCCTATCAGGTATGAATATTGGTAAGGCATTCAGAGGAACAAAAGTGTCGAAAACCCTGAGATATGAAAATTTTGCTTCCACGTATCAGTCAGCTATACTGCTCAGATTTACCTCGATACTGTCTGAGATCCTGGGTGGCGGGTGGCCGAAGATAGTGACATGAAGCGGTACCATCACCTAGTTAAATATTTCATACACAAAATCTGAGGCTTTGTCATCCCACAACTTTGAATGGTAGACGTGGATGGGCTCAGCCTCCGATGGAGTCCAGATCCAACTCATCAAGGGAAAAGGTGTCATAAAACACATGGCGTCCATGATATACGCATACATAAAGAACGAATCAATCTTTCCACTATCCTTTTGCGCTCGATACTCTGTAACTCGACTGGTCAAACTATCAGGCAGTAGTTTAGCCCAGTCGAAGGAACAACCTTCAGTGACCGTGTGAATTAGAGGCACCCACTGAAGGAAAAAATGTGTGGTGTCCTCTCTCCCATATAATATGCAGGTCATCATAGCGATATATTTTAACTGTGGTTCCAGAGAAGCTATTGAATATATACCATTATTGTCTGCCCTGAACTTCGCACGGTGTGAAACCCAATCTTTGATTAAACCAGACATAGCATTGTCATATTGCACACATTCCTTCTATTTAAAATTATCCAGGAATTCGGCATTGTAAACAAAGTCTGACATGGCTGGCAACTTGTACATAGCCTGCAATTGTTCGGGTCTGAAAGTCCCAATGGTGACCCTATGCTCGTTGATGATGGTTTTGGTTGGTATATCTACATGGTCTAATGCCCACTGGATCATATCGTAGTAAGGGAGAAGACGTGGCCTAGCCACTACTTTATGCATTTGAGCCTGGATGATGATGTTATACTTGGTGATTAGGTCATATTTTTCATTTTCACTGGAATCATCCGAAACATCTACCATTTCAGACTGTAGAACCTCAGAAATATATGACCAGGTCTTGACAGAGTCGATACTTCAAGGTGAAGTATCAGAAACGTTGTCTGAACCTTATCCTGAAGCCTCAAGATTGGCTTTAGATGCTTTTCATGGAGCCATGGCGGGGGATTCTACTTTATCTCTCCCGTGATAAAAATATGTATACATACAAAAATTAGTTCGGCTGTGAAAAGTTGGCTCTGCGTCGAATAGAAATGAAATTTGAGACAACAAATAAAAAATCCATGTCTTCGACTATTTAAAACTACGTCGTCCTTAGGGACAGAATGGTCAAATCGTTCTTAAATATAAATTTAGCAATAAAAAACAAACCCTTACTTGTCAATTCACCTCATTTCTAATTAATGTCATAAATTTTGACAGTCCATAATGCAAGTTGGTGCAAAGAAAGTTTAAAATCGACTCGGAGGCAGTGCGTATTAATTTTCGTATTAAAACAATGAAAATGATGGCTTAACATAATTAATCAAGATTTTTTTTAAATTTTAATCAATCTTTCAGCCTTCGCCTTATCGGGAGTTTTCACTTTAACCCTTTACACCTCTAAAACCCGAGATTGCGACAATTAGATTTGGTTAATATAAAATGTAACCAAGATTAAGTGTTTAATTAAATATGTTTTTATTTATATCACGACTTCGCGACACGGGGCTTCGAAGGTATAACTTTCGGGAGGCTTGTATGTTGAGTTGTGAATTCCCGACAGAGCTTAACCACGGCTAAAATTTTTACCTTTAACATTAACCCGGGTTACTAAAACAAGAATCTCATGGTTTCGGTTATCGAGGTTATGAAAGTAAGACTTTTGGAGCTAGAAAACGTCAAGACACAAAATCCCAATGATTCTTAACTGCGGTTTAGAGTATTTTTACTCTCGATAATGATTTGGGTAAACTTTTTAAAATTAGTTTGTCGTTTCGCCCCTCAGGACTTGTAAACTATGTGATCTATAACTCCCGACATGCGACATCCCGAGGTAAAATGGAGAGACTCTTTTAAATAATAATAAAAAAAAAATCTTACCTTAAGAGTAGGATAATCGTCGTTGTTTGTGTGATGAGACTTCTGAGATTTTGGAAAAAATAAAGGAAAATATGAAAACCGGCTTTCGACTTCAAGCATTAAGATATGAAATTTTAAACAGGATAAAAAAAACAAAGGCGGCTCCAACAGGAGTAACAAAAGTGATTTTGGATTAGTAATTAAGGGCTGGATTGGACTGATGATCAACTTGATCCGTTTATGTAATTGGATTGATAAGGAGGCACATATTTAGAATTAAATAAAGTGGTGGTATGATAAAGTCTTTGTTTAAATTAACATACTACTTTATAAGTATCGATAGATAAGAAGTTAGTTAATAGAATAATAATGAATGTAGTGACATGGAAAATGTTAGTTAAAAACTTGGTTAATAGATAGTTAGAGTGGTGAGAGATATTAAAATCATATTCATAGTATTATTGTTATATAGTAATAGAACTAGTTATGAAAATACTTATTTTGTCTTGCCTTTATTTATGATCCATGAATATATGTTTGGTGTGTTAAATACATAGTTGAATTTTAGTAACTTGTTAAGTTGGAAAATATCTTGCAATTACGATGCAAATGATATCAATAATAGCATACCCTATGTTCATTTTAATGAATTTGAGTCGCAAGAATATTTATGTATATATAGTGGGGCATAGATCTCGTTTTCTTGTAATGTATCTCTTTTGTTTCAATATAATTAAGTAGAGATGTGTTAGACAGTTTTCATATATGGTAAGGTGGATTCTTTTTTTTTTGGGTACTTTGTTTTTATAATAAATGATTAACCAATGTAGGTTAGGATCCCTTGCACTAAGACTCTAATTAGGTCTTTTATTTGTAGAAGTTAGATGCAAGTTGACTGCTCAACTTGTTTAAATAAAATAAAATAAAATAAAAAATTTACCAATTAATTGTATCTATCTACTGAGTGTCGATTTTAATAGTAGGGAGGAGGTGACATATGGTATCAGAGCGGGGTTCAACCCATGACTTGGGATCACTATGACTTTCATTGTTATGATTTGATTATAATGTTGCTAATTGAGTTGACTTGTATTCATGTAGGTAATCATGGTTAGAGGATGCTGTAGAGGTAGACGATGGGGTGCTAGGGGAGGAGGCGCGATGCCTCCAGTAGTATCCATTCCTGAGGTGTCTATCCCCTAGGGAGATGAACAGGTTATCGGGCAGGAGAAGATAATTGTTGGTGTTGTGGTCAGAATGATGAGATATTTTCATCGCATGTCTGAGGCGCTGATCAACCGTTTGGATAAATATGAGGCCAGGGCGTCGATACCCCCAAAGGGTCCACCATGCACTCTAGTCAGTACTAGTAGCATTCATCGTGAACTCAAGAAGGTCAAATTTACTGAATTCTTTGGTTCCCTGGACGACGCAGCTGCCGAGGCATGGTTGGAGAACATGGCGATATTCGTTTCACTTCGCGATTATACCTACAACATGAAGGTCCGCATGGCAGTCTTTCAACTAAAGGGGACTGCTCTTCTATGGTGGAAGACACTCCTACCACAACTCAACATGGTCGTTGAAGACGTGTCATGGGAACTGTTCGAGGAACGGTTCCGAGAGAGGTACCTATCAGAGGAATTCATTGAACGTCAGCTCAATGAGTTCAACGCCTTAAGATAGGGCGGTCGTACGGTGCCCGAGTATGAGGCCCATTTTATGGAGCTGCTCTGGTATGCTCTGCATCTTAACACTGAGAAACTTAAGGTAAATAGGTTTGTTTTCATCCTTAACGACAGCATACATGCAAAGGTTAGGATTTTGATGCCTCAAACATTGCATGATGTCGTCCAGAAGGCCCTCATAGAAAAGGAGGATGTTTTCAGCGAGGGTCATACCAAGACTCTAGCGAGACCAGTAGGGCAGGTGTCATCTAGTGCACAACAGCATTAGACACTAGCCGGACATAAACTAGAATATTGTGGCTTCCAAAGGGGATCCACCTTCACTACATCTTGACGACAGACACCTCAACAATGGACACCTTATCGGGGACCATAGCTTCAACAACAACATCGACCACAACAATAGGAGTTTATGCCTCTTCAACAGAACAAACTAGGATTCTAGGTTGGTGGGCCATCATATTCTACTTCAGGTACCAGGACTACTGGGCCGAAGAAGGGGTGTTGGATGTGTGGGGAGCCGCACTACTAGCACGACTGTCCTATGGAGAGGACTAGAGCATCTGGATCGGCTGGACCCAATACCATGGGAGATTTGGGAAAGGCCCATTAGATTCATGTAGCAGTGAATAACCGTCAGGAAGAGCATCAGTCGACTATGCTTGAGATGACAGGTACCATCATTGACCAGACCCTTAGTATTTTGATAGATCCCTGTCCTACTGAGAGTTTCATTTTTGGTGCAATGCTAAAAAGGATTAAGGTAAAGGAAATTAAACATGACAAGTTTAGATTTGTAGAGATGGCTTCGGGAGACAAACAGAAGGTTGGAGGAAAGGTTATAGACTGTACCCTTAACCTGGGAGAGTTTGTCACGAGGGTGAACCTGTACGTCACGACCTTAGGATCTTATGACATCGTGATTGGTATGGACTTGTTGGAATCACATGAGGCAATACTCAACTGTAAGATGAAACTGTTGAGCTTGGTCGATGATGAGGGACAAGGACAAGTGATTGTATGTCGGAACCAAGGAGTTTCCCTAAGGTTCATCTCTTCCTTGCTGCTACGGAAGAGCATGCCCAAGGGGTGAAATATTTATGTGATCCTTGTTGTAAACGAGAAGAGAGTAGAGGATGGTCTAGAACACCTTCCGGTGGTCAGAGAGTTTGCAGACGTATTTCCAGAGGAGTTACCTAAGATGTCGCCAGAGAGGGAATTGGAGTTTACTATATACCTAAAACCAAGAACTAAACCGATAGCTAGAACGCCTTATCGGATGTCGACCCCGGAGTTACAGGAGTTGAGAATGCAATTGAAGGAATTGTTGGACCTGGGACTGATATGTCCAAGTGTGTCACTGTGGTGTGCACCTGTTATTTTCATATGAAAAAATGATGGGTCGTGGAGGCTTTGCATTGATTAACGTCAATTGAACAAGGCCAAGATCAAGAATCAGTATCCATTTCCAAGAATCGATGATCTATTCGATCAAATGAATGGCATGATAGTGTTCTCAAAGATCGACTTGCGATGAGGATACCAACAGTTATGGATTAAGGAATATGACGTCCCTAAGAATAACTTTAAGACGAGGTTTCGACATTAGGATTTTACTGTTTTACTGTTTGGAATGACAAATTCCCCAGGGGTATTTATGAGTTTGATGAATGGGGTGTTTCAAGAGTACTTGGACAAGTTCATCCAAGTATTCATTGACGATATTTTGATTTACTCTTGGACGATGGAGGAGCATGAAAATCACTTGCGCTTGGTACTACAGTGTCTACGAGAGCACAAATTGTATGGGAATTTGTTCAAATGCTCACTGTATCAATCGAAGATCCACTACTTAGGGCACGTCATCTCTAGTGAAGGTATCGCTTTGGATCTAGCGAAGGTCGAGGCCATTATGGAATGGCCTGCGCCGACGAATGTATTGAAAGTGCATAGCTTCATGGGTTTAGTAGGATACTATCGATGGTTCATCGAGGGCTTTTTGAAGATAGAAAATCCTATCACGGAATTGCAAAAGAAAAAAAAAAGTTTGTTTGGACGGAGAAATGCATGGAAGAATTTCGGAGGCTCAAGGAGTTGTTGACAACAACACTGATACTAAAGGTCTCTGACATGGATGCGGACTTCTTGGTATGCACTGACGCATCCAAGGAAGGCTTAGGCAGAGTCTTGATGCAAGATGGATGAGTGATCGTTTACATCTCGAGGAAACTGAAAAGGCATGAGGAGAACTACACGACGCACAATTTGGAGTTGTTAGCCATCGTATATTCCTTGAAGGTTTGGAGACACTACCTTGTTGGATGAAAATTTGAACTAAAGACTGACCACTGTGGACTACAACACATATTTACGCAAAGCGACTTGAACGCGCGACAATGGCATTGGTCGGAATTGCTTAGCGAGTACAACTTCGAGATTACTTACATAAAAGGAACAATGAACCAAGTGGTAAATGCATTGAGTCGGAGACCATGCATCTTTTCGGTGCTTCCTCTTCAAACAAATCTACGTGAAAAGATTCTAACTTTACAGCATGACAATGACTAGTACAAAGAGGTCGAGGGTTTTATCGGACAAAACACAATGATGGTACCAAGATTTGAAGGATTTATGTTTGATAGTGATGATTTATTGAGGTTTAAAATTTGGATTTATGTACCGTCAAACGACGAGTTGAGGATGTTGATCCTGAGCGAGGCTCATAGATCAGTTTACATGGCTCACCCGCGAGTAGTCACAAATATGAGGGTAGACCTTAAACCCTTATTCTTATAGAAGGGAATGAAGGAAGACATAGTCAACTATGTGGCCAGATGTCTAGAATGTCAATAGGTAAAGGCTGAACATAGACACCCCGCAGGATTACTACAACCACACGCTATTCTGGAATCGAAATGGGAGGTTATTTCAATGGATTTTATTATTGGATTGCCACTGATGGAAATGAGACATGACTCGATTTTCGTAGTAGTAGACACTCTAATGAAGAGTAATCACTTTATTCCTGTGCATACTATGTATCAGACACCTGATATAGCTAGAGTTTTTGTTAGCAAGATTCTGAGGCTGCATGGTGTGCCTAAGAGGATTATATCCGATCGAGGATCGTTGTTTACTAGACGATTTTGGATGAGTTTCCAAGAGGCCTTGGGAACCTAAATTAACTTCATTATTGCGTATCACCCGGAGACTGATGGGCAGACCGAACGAATGAACTAGACCTTGGAGAACATGTTGCACATGTACGTGATGGACCAACAGAAGCGCCAGGAAGAATTCTTGCCACTGGTGGAGTTCGCTTACAACAATAGTTACCAAAGCACCATTAAGATGGCGCCTTTCAAGTTTCTTTATGAGCGACCCTGTCGGATGCCTTTGATTTTGGATCGGCTTGAGGATAGGGTCCTAGTGGGACTAGAAGCGATCCAAGAAATGGAAGAAAAAATGCAAACAATAAGACAAAGGATTAAAGAAGTGTAGGATCAACAGAAGATTTATGTCGATGCGCACCGTGTCGACCATAGTTACGAGGTCGGTGATCGAGTCTTCTTGCGGGTTAAACAGCATAAGAGTTCGATCAAGTTTGGAAATGGAGCTAAACTCTCTCCTAGGTTCATGGGACCTTTTGAGATTGTAGAGAGAAAGGGGCACGTGGCCTATCAACTAGCCTTGCCTGATTATTTAAGGCATATGCATGATGTTTTTCATGTATTTGTTTTGAGACATTATATTAATGATCCTACACATGTTATTGACATGAGTTCCTTCCAGGTATTAGATGAGGGGGCACTCATGACTGAGTCGATCTGCATCTTGGATCATCTCATTTGACAGCTACAACATCAAACAGTAGATTAGGTCAAGGTCCAGTGGGACAATTGTAGTCCGCACTCGACAACCTAGGAGGACTCATATGATATGCACTGACAGTTTCCATTTTTGTTTGATAGATAGACTTATGATATTGAGATACATTTTATTCAACATTTATACTGTGAAACTTCGGGACGAATTTTATCCCAAGAGGGGGTGTATGTAACATCCCTCTCTTGCGCAATGAGTGAACTTATTCTTTGAGGACACTTGCTCGCAAGTGATCCAGATTTTATGCTATTAAAATATTGATTTTGATTATGAGGTGTTATGGGTTGATGACATGTTGTTTTACTGCATTGACATAGACAGGTGCTATTGACTCGGTTTTACTAAGTGTGCAGGATTTTGGACGTCGAAGATGCAGAGGCATCGATGGAACCCTTTAGACTCTGGATCGAGTCGGGAAGTGTGTCATTGGGGTTTGATTGTTTTATTGTGATATTAGTGCATTTGATTAGATGATATGATATGGATATATTCTGACATGATTCGTTGGTGATGCAGGCTGATGATAGCTTGCCAACCAGAATAACATGCAGAGTAGAGGGGTCATACACGACTACCAGAGATGTTGAGGGAGAGGTGTGGACAACAACCCTACCACAACCTACTATCACTCTTGTCGTGGCTTGAAATGTAGGTTAACATTTATCTTGTTTAAGAGGACCCACAATTTCATGAGGGTAGACTGCGATAGTCACTCACGATGATTCTAAGGGCCACACAATAAGGTGGGGGCCTTATTCCTTAGAGGCCCTTAGTTTCCCACAAGTTCACCTGGTGGAGTATTGACTTCAGGGGTTTTTGATGTCTACCAAGTCAGTCAAGAGACGAGTGGCACCCTTGGCGCACGTGGTGTGTGTAACAACCCTCCTAACTAAGGACATCTACTCAGTCAACCGGTGCAATTTTTTTTTTTTTTAAAGTGTGTGCGCGTGTAGGGAAACAACCCCCTCGACTCTACGTCAACACTCGAACCAACAAGACGCGAGTAAGATGAACACAATCAAGACGACCCGACATGTCACAGTGACAAAAAGAAATAACGCCCCTGGACATAAGGCGTGCAACTAGCAGCTGTAAGCAGAAGAAGACACCAGGGGTTAGGCACAGTACTGTCACAGAATGAAAGAATCCAACAGTAGAGTCGCAATAGTGGAACTGTGCCTTTAAATGGCCCGAGACTACTGATACGGCTCAAGAGTGTCGCAAGAGTGGAACTGTGCCTTTAAACAGCCCGAGACTCTTGATACAGCACTGGATTCCTTTCCCCGGATTACACACAGACATAAATACTAAGCTACAAGAGGAGTCTATATCCTGCCCGACACGGACAGACTACGCAATACCAAGCCACCAAGTACTACAAGATCAGGGACAAACAATAAGCACGACGCATTGCATTTTTCTAATGTTTGCCATAATGAGCCATGACATCCATACCCTAATGGCGAACCCCCGACATTACATTCTCCTCATTAACTTGCCCTTCCTACCCGTTTATTACCAGACAATCTAATAACCTAACCACCATAGCATTGCAAATTAGACATTGTCATCAACACTTCAATTTAAACGAAGATTATCCTTGCAATTTAAACTCCATCATGAACATTCAAGTAAGCACTTATTAATATTGCGATTGGCCTTAATATTAACATGCTAATTAAAACAGTTATTAATCTTGCAATTTAACTAGCGTTATCATGGCAACTAAGCAATTATTAATATTGCAGTGACGCATTTATCTTTAACACTGTCAATTAACAACATTACCCCTGCAATGTAACCAAGTACCAACGTTGCACATTAACCAATATTAATTTGCGAATCAACCTCATCATTGCCCTGGCAGATTAAACAACCTTATTATTGCAAATTAAACTATTAGTACCAAGGCAATAAAACAATTATTTATTTTGCGAATCAACACATTATTGCCTCGACAATTTTAACAATCCTACTATTGCAAATTAAACGAGTATACCAAGGCAAATAAAAAATTACTAATTTTGCAAATTAAACTATTACTAATACTGCCATTTGAACAAGCATTACCAAGGCAATTAAGCAATCATTAAAATTGTGGCTCAACAATATTAATATTACTATTTAATATCAATGTGCTCAATTTAAACAATATGACATTGCCGACAACACGTGTACTTAATGCAAATTAACAATTATTAATAAATCAATTCAACCTCATTATTAACATCACAATTTAAACAATTATCACTTTGGTAATTTAACAAGTGTTACCACGGCAATTAAGTAAATTAAACCATCATGTTTACATTTGCCAAGCTATACCATTACAATATTTAAAAGGAGAAGGGTTTAATGGCGTTATTTTAAAAAGG
>ML779996.1:599188-626200 GCA_009831015.1 Picea engelmannii
AAAAAGGGGGTTAATTTCTACACTTGCCAATTTGAGTCCTAAATGAAAAGGGGAAAGTGGGAAATCTAAAATATTTAGGAAACTAAGAAAAGAGGGAAACATAAGAAGAAAAGGGAAACCCAAGGGAAAAAGAAGAAAGTCAAACTTAGTAAGGTATCTGCCATTAAGAACTTTCTAATTTAAAACTGAACTAGCAAATTGATAATGGGGAAAGTCATTAAAACCTGTAAGAGAATTTGGGGACACCTAGGAGCGATTCTACGAGTGACTCTAGGT
Organism: Picea engelmannii; assembly: GCA_009831015.1. Taxonomy (NCBI): domain Eukaryota; kingdom Viridiplantae; phylum Streptophyta; class Pinopsida; order Pinales; family Pinaceae; genus Picea; species Picea engelmannii. The sequence goes on from ML779996.1 coordinate 599,465, forward strand.
GGGTGAGGGAAATAAAGGAAATTAATTAATTAAAGAAATTAATTTGTGGAGGAATGAAGGGGATGGGTGACACTTGTACGGGGAGGAATTTTTAGGAATTAATTTTTAAAACTTTAATTAAATGAGATTTTAGGAAGGTAAGGGACTTCGAAACTCTATATAATGAAGGTAGGACAAGGATGAAGGATCTTCTTCTGTTTGCGTAATGTTACACTACAGAAATCTCTACTTGACTGACTTAGCTTGTGGGAGCTGGGATACCTAGCTCGATGAGGAGTGGTAGCTTGGCCTTGTGAGGCGAGCTAGGAGCTAGATGAATCTCTGGTCAGCGTGTATGGCCCCTCTGCGGCTTGGGGGGATAAGGAGGAAGAAGTGTACCCCTAGCATTGGCTGGGAGGTAACAGTGAAGTCTCGTCAATCGGCAAGCGGGAGTTACACGAAGCGCACGGGACGTCCACTCAGAGCGGGTGATCAGGGAACAATACACTCTCTTCATTTTTGTATGGTATATTGTTGTAGGATTTATGCTTGGATCTTCATTTTTAATTGGGAAGGTGAAATGATTGTCTAGATTGTTGACTGAAATTTTTCTTAGCCTAGTTCATTGATTGATTGACTCCCATGGCTTTCGTTTCCCCACATGTCTTGACCACCTTGTGGTGTTTGATTGTGACCTTTGTGGTTGTTTTCCTTCGTCCCTCACTCACCAGTCCTCACCTGAGCAGTGGCCCAAGATCCTAATCTGCGGTCATCGCCTTAGCATTAATAGACCTATGGATATCAATGCCCTGCTTTTCTGTGCGAGGATGATGAGCGAAGGATGAATCGGTTAGCCGTCTACCCTTGATGTTTGTCCTTGGTTGAAGGTTCGTCTTGCTCCTTGATGAATTTAAATAACCTTTAATTTTCATTGATGGTGAAGTTTCTTTATCTCTACGTTTCTATCACGTTTATGGCAATTTTACTCTGCACTTATGATAGCGTTTTCACTATAGATGATAGTGTTTGCGTCTTCCTGTTGAATTCCCATGTTTGACAATTAATAGTGATTGATGTTTACTGTAGTTTACCACAAAAGTTTACCAATTAAATAGGACTGTAATTGTTGTTTATACCTTTACCTCTGCGATTTGTTTTTATGTAATGGTTGTATAAACATTTCTTCTCCCAAATCGTATTTATGTAATCGTTGTATTAATATTACCTCTACGAATTGTTTTTATGTAATGGTTGCATAAACATTTCCTCTGCAAAATGGTATTTATGTAATGGTTGTATTATTATTACCTCTATGATTTGTATCGGTGTAATGGTTGTAACAATATCCCACCTGCGATCTGGAATCGTATGGTTGTTATTTTTCTTAAACGACTTGTTAGCGACTAGTCACAGGTCACCTTGACCTTAGGTAATGATCTATGGTAGGCCAGAAATCCAACTTGTCTTTTTACCACAGTAATTTGGTGACAGCGGGATAGTTACCGCGTGAGTAATGGAGTAAATCTTGTAGTTTGTATTTTAGTTCTCTGGTGAATAATATTAATGTGATTTAAAAATAACTTGATTGTAATCATGTTTTTCCTCTATGTTTGGCATGTGAATTGAACGAATTAAGTTTGGTATGTGATTGTATAGTGCCTGTTGTAATAACCATATCCCTACCAGCGTTTGCCCTTCCCTCGATTTTTTTTTTTTACTGTCACAGTTTTTCTTCTGCGCTGATACCACGATTATCTCACCATGATTTTACTTCCTAGGTTTGATTACCACGACTTGACTTCCCACGAAATTGCTCCCAAACATTTGTTGATTGGCTTTTAAAACGCCCACGAAATTGTTTAAAAATGTTGACTGAGTTGTTGTTGATTTTGCCCACGATTTAAGCCTTTTAAATCATAACAGACTTTGCAGTGAATGACCATGATTTGCCTTTATTCTGTGACTGCATTTTCCCTTATGTGATGGACCGCGATGATGTTGATTGGATATGTTTTCCTTAAATTGTTGAGTTTGTTGTTGACTGGGAACATTGCCATTAAATTGTGTACTTCATTGTTGACGTATGGAACAACGTTTGCCTTTAAAACTGTGGTTGTGTTGATGCTGGAATGACCACGATTTTCCACCATTTGCGCACTTCGGTTTTACTATTGTGCTACAACGAGTTAATGGACAACGAATTATTCTTATGAGTAATTGCCACCGTCAGCTAAATGGTCTACAGTCATGTTAATGCCTTGTTATCTACTATGATAATTGTTATGTTTATTACCATATTAATTGCCTGGTTATTTCTACAACAATTTATTGGTTAGCGGATCTCTTCTTAATAACTAGTTGCCACAGTGATTTAAATGGACAACAGTCGTGATATTCGCCTGGTTATTTCTAGATTAATTGTTATGTAACTGATATGTTAATTTCCTTGATGAAATGCTCCACTAATGTTAAAAATTAGTAGTTCCCTTAAATGTCAATACCTCACCACAAAATTATTTTAGTTTTGGTTTAAATAAAAGTTGCATTGGGGATTAAATTAGTTTTAAAATAGCCCCCGGGGGGGCAGCTCAATTGGCAAGTGCCGTGAAAATAAAGTTCCATGAGGTTTCGAGTTCGCTAATTCTTCTAGACATAAAAAAAAAAAAAAAAAAGTTTTAAAATAATAAATTGATTTATGTCATTTCATATGTTGGGAGTAACAAAAGTGTTTTTGGATTAGTAATTAAGGGCTAGATTGGAATGATGATCAACTTGATCCGTTTATGTAATTGTATTGATAAGGAGGCACATATTTAGAATGTAATAAAGTGGTGGTATGGTAAAGGCTTTGTTTAAATTAAAATATTACTTTATAAGTATGGATAGATAAGAAGTTAGTTAATAGAATAATAATGAATGTAGTGACATGGAAAATGTTAGTTAAAAACTTGGTTAATAGATATTTATAGTGGTGAGAGATATTAAAAGCATATTGATAGTATTATTGTTATATAGTAATAGAACTAGTTATGGAAATACTTATTTTGTCTTTCCTTTATTTATGATCCATGAATCAATGTTTGGTGTGTTAAATACATAGTTTAATTTTAGTAGCTTGTTAAGTTGGAAAATATCTTGCAATTACGATGTAAATGATATCAATAATAGCATACCCTATGTTCATTTTAACGAATTTGAGTCACAAGAATATTTATGTATATATAGGGGGGCATAGATCTCATTTTCTTGTAATGTATCTCTTTTGTTTCAATATAATTATGTAGAGATGTGTTAGACTATTTTGCAGATATGGTAAGGTGGATTCCATTTTTTTTTCGGTACTTTGTCTTTATAATAAATGCTTAACCAATGTAGGTTAGGATCCCTTGTGCTAAGACTCTAATTAGGTTTTTTATTTGTAGAAGTTAGATGCAAGTTCACTACTCAACTTGTTTAAATAAAAAAAAAAATTACCAATTCATTGTATCTATCTACTGTGTGTCAATTTTAATAGCAGGGAGGAGGTGATAAAATGTATGAATCCTATAAATTGGGATGATCTAGTAGATAGGATCATGGTTGGACCTGATATGTTAGAGTAAATGGAATCAATGGTTAAAAAGGCTCAACAAAATTTAAAGGTGTCGCGGGATCGACAAAAGAGTTACACAGATCATAACAAAGTACATAAATAATTGAATATTGGAGATCATTTTTATCTCCGAGTTAAGGAAAGAAAGATTTTGTTGAAACTTGGAAGATGTACAAAACTAGAACTGAGGTTTTGTGGACCTTTTGAAGTGCTTGCTCAGATTGGCCCAGTAGCATATTATCTAACACTACCGAAAAATTTAAAAGTTCATAATTTTTTTCATATTTCATTGTTAAATAAGTATTTTCATGACCCTACTCATGTAATTGATTGGAATTTGTTATAGGTAGAACCAGAAGGTGAGTTCCAGGTGGAACCTTTGTGCATTTTGGACAAGAAAGAAACAATGTTGCAGAACTGGGTCATCGTACACGTAAAAGTGCAATGGAAGCACTTTAGTCCTGAAGATGCTGCTAGGGAGATGGAGGATGTCATGATGTAATGACCCCTCTATTACGACAACAAACAATGAGTACAAAGAGGTAAATATTGTTTTTTGAAACAAACGTTAGGACAAGTGAAAAGCGTCACAACATAAATTAATAACAACGCACAATCAATCTGATCATGATCAACTGGAAGAAACATCAATATTATTCAATCAACCATATCACATAAAGATAACATAAGGAAACTACTTGCCCAACCTATGTTTCAAGGTTAGGACCTCCAAGACACATAATCAATGCTCAAGTCCAGGATTCATTCAATTGATCTTGACCATTTAAGGTCTCAGTACTGGCGATTGTTCTGAGGAACAAGAAGGTATCTAAATCCCATTAATCCAATCATAAACCGCAATTCAAGACTATATTTATCAACCATACTTAACCTTCATTTCCTCATGGTGCAATAGAATAATCTACTATGATTATACAATATTTTACGCAATATTAAGTACAATTGAGAAAGAGGATGATACATAAAGAATAATAAGAACCACAAGAACATAAGTACAATTTTAAAATAAGATAGAGGTCTATTTCTAATCATCATTAGTATCTTGTATATGTAACAACCCTTCGTTAATCCTTTAATTGTTAACATAATCATTACTTTATCTCTCTTCTAAATTTATAATCATTAAAATCCAAATATAGGGTTACTAAACTAATTCTCCATTGGATGTAATTTTACAATCCCTATATTTATTATTTCTTCTTGTTCTAAAATAAAGCTATTTAATTACGCCGAAAGGCGTACACCTATTGACAATGGGCAGATTTAATAGGGGTTCAGTGCTTAATAAGTTTTCTATGGACATGATTAAATATGGTTGGAATATTCTTAGTAGTCACACAAAATAAATGGATGTGATTTCAATCATTAACTTCCTAGCTATTATAAAGACATCCGTTTATGTGTTTACTTTTTTACATTTACCTAATCATATTTAAAAATTACTTTGATAGCTAACTGATTGCCACGTAAGTGATTAACAAAAATTAAAATATTAACACCAAATAAATGAAGCTCAACCGTTTATTTGTTAATCAATAATAAAATTTAATATATTCTTTTAAGGATTTTTTTCATCTTATCAACCTTTCATCTTTGATCAGCCACAATTATGTGGCTGTGCTAGTTACAATTACATCATTCCAAAAAATACAAGGATAAATCTAATTCACTAAGAACTGAAGGGTATTAACGCTAAAACCATATAGCTATGTCATTAATCATGATTGGGTGAACAAGGTATCATTTATATAATTACCACAGGGTGCGCAACTTGCACAACGGATTATTCTTGTCGATGTGCAAATATAATCGCTTCTCATTAATATCATTATTATAATTCTCATTCCATTCTTACTATAATTAAAATAAAATATTACCATAATGTTTCATCATTAATATACGTGACGATATCCATCTACAACCTAGTTTAATAACTAAATAGGAATTATTCAACATAAATCACGGATACCAACCTTAGAACATATGTATCATTAAGATATGCTACTAATATAATTTAATAATCATTATTGTTTTGTTTTTTTTTGTATTAAAGTATAAATTTATTCATATAGAGACAATAATATAACGTAAATCCATTCTAAAAATATCAAACGGTTTCCGCATCTCAGTTCTATTTCCAACCCAACCACCATAATAATTATGAAACCACTATTACACATGTACAAGTGGAAAGGCAAAAATCAATTACCAGGGGAGGATTACATGAACTGGGCGTCCTACCTGTCAGTAAATATAATGATCAAATAAAAGAAAAAACAGGTATTTAACTTATTCGAAAAACAGATAGCCTTCAATCCTCGATCAAGAGCCTATCCAAAGAAGCTCATGAGTCAGACATATTCAAGTTCCTCAAGAGCCTATCCAAAATATTCTCTGGTTTGAAGTAAAGGCGGAAAACACTCAAAGAAACCACAAAGTAAATGAAAATATGAATTCAACATGAACACAACTAAGGGATCTAAACCCGAGTTCCAGCCATTCTTTCAACAACTCAAATCGAATATGCATTTCCTAATGTGGTTTAATTAAGGAACTTCGTAATTATTCAAGTAGTGATTTCTAAATATGGGATCTTTAGTTATCAGTGAATGCCACTCCACAAAGGAAAAATACTAAATTCTTACAGGAAGGGATGATATACTGATGATGGAACACATCCACAAGAGACAAAATCCACTAAATTCAATAAAATATAAGGAAGGAAACTATGTGGTCATTATACAGTCAGACTGTAAGCATCGGTTTACATGCTGCTATGCCTAAGTTTTCTCGAACAATGACTGTTCTTTGGATGACGACTTTCAGGTAATTCTTTTCCCTCAATATTGGTTGGGACTGTATAGGGAAAACAACACTATCGTTTCCCAAGTTGTTTCTCTGTACCGTCGAAGCAAAAGCAGATTTGACGCTCATCCACGGTTCAAGTGATAAGACACTAAACACAAGTTTTCACTTACAGAGAAGGAAAAATAATTTCATGTCTACATGACTGGAGGGTGAATGTGTTTTAGTGAAGTCAGGTCTAGCGCATAGGCGCAAGACAACCCTAAAGGATTTTTTACATGAACATGGTTTAGATTCGAATCTAGTCATCTTTAATAATGAAAAAGTGTTGGAAAATTGAAACAAGCCAAAGAAGGCCAGATTCAAGACTACTTTCGTAAATCGCCAAGCAAACTTCTACCAGTGACAGTAAAAATGGCATTACATGGTCTATGAATTTTCCTTATTGTTATTATAAACTTTGAACCATTGTAAGAGGAAAAGGAATCATTAGAATACTTCCAAGCAACTCTTTCTTTGTGATGTAAGAATATGCATTTCACAAGAACTAGACTGATCTTTCTGCGATATATAAAGGGCATTTCCCTACAACAAATGAAGTCATGATCTTATCTATTTTTCACAAGAATAATTCCATTGGATTAACGGTGAAAGGAAAGGTCGAGGATGTGAACCAAAGCTAATAGACGTTGGAAAAAATAATAATTTTAAATCATTTCTTATCATATTGCTCTGAAGAATGTACAGGAAAAATAATAATTTTGCGCCATTGTTATATAGTAAAACAACAACCATTCCAACATGATATAAATTCGATTCCACCAGCAAGAAAATTATGTACATATATAACGTCAGGAATACGATGTCATAATTCAAGCATTGTTACTTTCCTAATCATTTTTACAATATAAGGATTATATTAACGATAAATAAATGGAACATCAAATATCGTATCCAAATGTATATTAATATCTGAGGATGATCTTTAACTGGAAATCTTTTACAATGTCCTTTCCTTCGCTTTCCGATCCAAGGACTTCATCGGTACCTCCGAGTCAATGCCAGGGGTATTTTTCTTCCCCTTATCCCACCTAACCGTAAAGGGGTCACACACAAAAATATAAAATACTATAGCTCCAAGTTTGCCTCACAAGGTAGAGCTACCACTCTTATCTTCAAACTTGGTATTCCAACTCTCACAAGTAAAACACTGTCCAAAATTATTTTTGCAGCATAACTTTACCAATAACACGTATTTTTATTTCCCATCTACATCACTTTTTTATATAATTTTCATCACCGACACATGTCCACATGCAAAAACATATAACTTTTTAATTAAATAAATTAGGATTAGTTGCCCACACACTTGTCACTCTCTCTCCAAGTTACACAAGTAATTACTAATTTTATTTTAATTAAAAATTCAAATTTGATCACTTTCCACAACGTGTTCCTAAATTCGCTCTTAGTTGTCTCTTTATTCCCTAGATTCTCATTTAACGAGTGTCTCCTAACTAGAACTTAGTTAAAGTTTGATTAGCAGTCTTCTTCTAGTTAGACTAGTGGTAGCCAGACAGTAGATACCATCCTATGTGTACAACTATTCTCTCATATTTTATTTCTTTCTTATTTTAAATTCCCTTTTATTAACTTTCTACACACATGTTCATTTTATCTCATCTTTAGATTTTCTCACTATTTTATTTCTTAAATTGATTCATCTCATTTATTTTAATTTAATTAATAAATTTAATTAATAAATTTAATTTAGTCCCCTAACTAAAACTTAGACTCAGGCTTAGTCTTTGAATTAGGCTTTGACTTTTATTGGAATTTATAATTAATAGAATCTCTCGTTAATTAATTATTTTAATTCGACAAGGTATAATCAATTCAATGTTTTCTAAGCTACCTAGATTTATTAACTTAGTGGAGTGGGATGTTACATACACCCCCTCTTCTTTTAAACTTTGTCCCAAAGTTGTACAGTATATAAGATGCAGGTAAATAAAAGTATCTGACATAGACCTATATGTTTAATCTATCAAACAAGTAAGAAAATTGTTGATGCATATCATATGCATCCTCCGAGGTAGCCGAATGTGGACTATAATTGTCTAACTAGACCTTGACCTGATTGAATATTCGATGTCGTAGTTGTCGAATGTGATGGTCTAGAATGCGGATTGGATCCACCGTGAGAGCACCCTTGTATGACACCTGCAAAGAACTCATGTCAATCACATATGTAGGATCACTAATATAATGTCTCAAAACATATACATGAAATACATCGTGCATACGCCTCAAATAATTTGACAAGGCTAGTCGATAAGCAATGGTTCCTTTCTTTTCCACAACTTCGAAAGGTCCCACAAACCTAGGAGAGAGTTTATCACACTTTCCAAACTTGATCAAAATCTTGTGCGGTTTCACCTGCAAGAAAACTCAGTCACCAACTTCATAACTGCGGTCAACGCGATGTGTATCGAAATAACTCGTTTTCTTATATTTTTCTTCTTTAATCCTTTGTCTTATCGATTTCATTTATTCTTCCATTTCTTGTATCACCTCATGTCCCACTAGTACCCTATCCTCGAGTCGATCCTAACTCAATGTCGTCCGACATGATCACCCGTAAAGAAACTCAAACGATGCTATCTTAATGGTACTTTGATAGTTGTTGTTGTATGTAAACTCAACTAGCAGTAATAAATATTCCCAACATTTTTGTTGGTCCATTACATACATACACAACATATCCTCAAAAATTTGGTTCATTCTTTTTGTCTGTCCATCTGTCTCAAGGTGATATGTTGTACTAAAGTTCATTTGTCTTACCAAATCCTCTTGGAAACTCGTCCAAAATTGTCCTATAAACATTGATCCTCAATTGGATATGATCCTTCTTAGTACACCATGTAATCTCACAATCTCACTAGGAAAGACTCTAGTTATGTATGGCACCTAATATGTCATACGTATAGGGATAAGGTGTGCACTCTTCATCAATGTGTCAACTACCATGAAAATTGAGTAATGTCTCTTTGTCTTCAGTGGAAATCCAACAATAAAGACCATCGAAATGACCTCCCATTTCGATTCTGAAATAACATGTGGTTGTAATAACCCTGCCATATGTCTATGTTCAACTTTTACTTGCCGAAATTCTAGACATCGCGCCACGTAACTAACAATTTATGATTTCATTCCCTTCTAGAAGAATAAATGTTTAAGGTTTTCCTTCATATTCATGACTCTCGAATGAGCCATGTATACTTCTCAATGCACTTCACTTAAGCTCAAAATTCTTAATTCGTCATTAGGCGGTACATAAATTCTATTTTTATACCTCAACAATTCTTCATTGTCCAATGTATAACCTTCAAACTTTGGTACCATCATGGTATCTTGTTCAATGTTATCCTTAACTTCCTTGTACCAATCATCATCTATTTGTAGAGTCAGAATATTTTCTTGAAGATTCGTCTTAAGAGGTATTACCGAGAATATGCATGGTCTCAGACTCAACGCATCTTCCACTTTGTTTACCATTCCTTTAATATAAGTAATATCAAAGTCGTATTCACTAAGTAATTATGACCAACTCCTTTGTCACGTGTTCAAGTCACTCTTTCTAAATATATATTGCAATCCACATTGATCTGTCTTTAATTCAAATTTTCGTCCAATCATATAGTGTCTCCAAACACTCAACCCATATAAAATTTCAAATAACTCCAAGTCATGCGTTGTATAGTTCTCTTCATGCTTTCTCAATTTCCTTCTTATGTAGGTGATCACTCGACCATCATGCATAAAAAATCCTCCTAAAACTTCCTTGGATGCATATTTTCATATCAAAAATTCCTTGTCCATGTCAGGGAATTTCAGTGTTAGTGTTGTCATCAACAACTCTTTAAGTTTTTGAAATGCTCCTACACATTTCTCCGTTGAGATGAACTTCTTGTTTTTATTTTGCAATTTCATGATTGGATTTTTTATCTTTGAAAAGACTTCGATGAATCGTCAATAATATCTTGCTAAACCCATAAAGTTGTGTACTTCTTATACATTTTTCGGTGCAGTCCATTCCATAATAACTTCAACGTTTGTTGGATCCACAATGATGCCTTCCCCGGATATGGTATATGCCAAGTAATGAATCTTCAATTGGTAAAAAGAAAATTTTGATAGCTTCACGTACAATTTGTTTTCTCGTAGACACTTTAGTACCAATCTTAAATGTTCATCCTACTCTTATTTCATCTAAGATTAAATTAGTATGTCATCAATAAATACTTGAACAAGCTTGTCCAAGTATTCGCGGAACACCCCATTCATCAAGCTCATGAATACCCCTGGGGCATTCGTCACTTCGAAGGGTAAAACTATAAACTCGTAGTGTCTAAACCTTATCTTAATGTGGTATTAGGGATATATTCCTCTTTAATCCATAAATGGTGATATCCTGATATCAAGTTAATCTTTGAAAACACCGTTTCTCCTTTCATCTGATCAAGCAAATCGTCTATTCTAGGAAATGGATATTGGTTCTTGATCATCGCCTTGTTCAATTGAGGATATTCAATACAAAGTCTCCACGATCCATCTTTCTTTCTTATGAAAGAAAATGGCTCACCCCAAGGTGATACACTTTGACGTATGAGTCCCAAGTCCAATAATTCCTTCAATTACATTTTCAACTCCTGTAATTCAGGCACTGACATCTGATAAGGCATTCTTGCTATCAGTTCAGTTCCAAGTTTCAATTCGATTTTAAACTCCAACTCTCTTTCAGGTGACAAACCTGGTAACTCTTCTAGAAATACGTCTGCAAACTATTGCACTACAGTAAGGTTTTCTAATCCTTTCACCTCACCCTTCTCATTTAGTGCTAATATTTCATATAACTTAAATCCTTTGTGCATACTCTTTTGTAGTTGTAGGGAAGAAATAAACCTCAATGACACTCCCTGGTTTCTTCCTAAAATTACTCTACTTTTTCCCAAATCATCTATCAATCTTAACCATTTCATCTTATAGTTAAGTATCACATCATGCAATTCCAACAAATCCATACCAATCACTATGTCATAAGATCCTAAAATCGTGACACATAGGTTGGCCTTAGTTACAAAATCTCCCAAGTTAATACTACAGTCTGTAATCTTTCCTCCAACCTAATGTTTGGCACCCAAATCCATTTCTACATATCTAAAATCCTCCTACTCAACTGCCTTTACCTTAATTATTTTTAGCATTGCACTAGAGATAAAGCTCTATGTAGCACCTGGATCTATCAAAATACTAAAAGTTTGGCTTGTTTTTTGGCTCACAATCATACCTGACATCTCGAGCATAGTGGATTGGTGCTCTGCCTGACAATTATTCACCGTTGCATGAATCCTATGGGCCTTGCCCAAGTCTACAAATGTAGTGGGTCCTGATGATCTGACCACTCTGGACTTCTCAATCAAATAGTCTCGCCGGTAATGTGGCTCTCCACATGTCCAACATCCGATCTTCGGTCCAGTACTCATGGTCCCCGAATTAGAAGTTTTTGGCTTAGTGGTTTGTGATTTTGGTATGTTCTGTTGAACAGGCCTAAACTATTTTTGTTGCAAGTGGTGTTGTTGTTGATGATGTGGTCCTTTGTAAGGAGTCCTTTGTTGAGGAGTATATCATTGTGGTGTAGTGAACATAGGTCCTCTAGATGTATCTAGATTCCTTGAAGTCTTTCTGGATGGTGTACGATACTACTTCACCCCTGATGTTGTATGTACAGTCGGTCTAGAAGGAGTCCTTCCCTTACCCCCATTTTTTAGCTCTTCCTCAACTATGAGGGCCTTCTAAACTGCATAGTGCAAAGTATTAGGTATTAGAATCCTCACCTTCACACGAAAGTTGAATTCAAGGCCAAATAAAAACTTTTTGACATTTAACTTCTCTATGTTCATATGTGGAGCATACCTAAGTAGCTCCATGAACCTAGCCTCATACTTTGGCACCGTACAAACACCTTATTGTAAGGATTTGAATTGATTAAGTTGGTGCTCAATGAATTCCTTAGACAAGTACCTCTCCCGGAACTGTTCCTCGAACGTCTTCCATGACACGTCCTCAATGACCATGTTTAATTGAGGTAGGAGAATCTTCCACCATATAAGAGCACTCCCCTTCAGTTGAGAGACATCCATGCATAATTTCATGTTGGAGGTGTAGCCATGAAGTGCGATGCACATCACCATGTTCTCCAACCATGTCTCAGTGGCTGAGTCGTCTGTGGCACACATGAACTTGAGAAAATTCACCTTCTTGAGTTCTCTATGTATTCTAGCACTACCAGCAGGAGTGCATTGTGAACCCTCATTGGGTACAAATGCTCTTCCCTTATCTCTATCCAGTTGGTTAATCTAGGCCTTTTACATCCTTTGAAAGGATCGCATCATCCCTACCACATATTCCACAACAACATCTTCATGTTTAGTGATTTGTTCTTCTCCTTAAGGGTTAGACCCCTCTGGAGTGGATGTTATTGGAGGTGCCACACCTATTCCTCTAGAACCACATCGTCTACCTCCACGATGTCCTCTAACCATGATTACCTGCATGAAAAATTTTCAAATTTGATTAGAGATATAACTTTAATCAAATGTTTAACATAGTGGAAGGCATAACGGTTCAGTGTCATGGGGTTGAACCCGATTTAATACTGTAACATACCTAGCCACTTAGGCCAAGTCATGCCACTAAAAATATTTCATGCTCTAATACCATATTGTAACATACTCGGCCACCCAGGCCGATTCATGCCACCAAAAATATTTCATGTGTTGATACCATATTGTAACATCCCTAGCATTCAACTTTGTTATGCCACATAAAACATTTCGAATTGTATACAAATAAAAATATATACACACGAAAACTCTTGCGAAAATTTATATATAAAACTTAAAATACACAAATATATTCTGCAAATGCACAAATTCGTAAAGAATAATAATAAGAATATACATGCAACACACACAGGAATAACCTAGTACATAATAATGCAACATGTAATTTAACTCAAAATGTACACTTATCTTGGTAAAAATATCACCAATTGTGTGTAGACCTTCCACGAACCTCCCATCCTTATACCATTCTTCTCACCACTCTCAAAAGTGGGTCACCCCCAATATGGGACTAAAATCCACCTAGGTAAAGGGGTTCCTAACCAGGTTGATGTATCTCAGACAACAAGAAAAACTCTATAACAGGTGCCTACTTAAACTAACAACCTAGAATCCCTCATTCCCCACATGCCTGTCCCACCCCAGGAAGTGTGCCCCTTCTCTACTCAACAATCCTTCTGTTTGCCCACTTCCTTTTTGGGCTTCAGCAACAGGACGGACAGGAAATCTCAGAGCCATGTACCTATAGTTTGGCACCTTCCAGAAATCAATTCCCATCAGTTCTCTCACCTAGAGAGAAATTTCTCATGGTCTAGACAACCCGCCTCTTGAGTATCCCATGGGCCTTACAACCCACTTCTTCATTCTAGCTCTCAAGCTAACCAGGTACAGATACAAGTATGGGTACAGATATAGGTACATGAAGGTATGGAGGATAACTGAATGAGTGAGTGAATGATCATGGAATGAATGAATGACCCCCCCAAATGAAATAAGTTCCAACTATATGTATGCATGTTCCCAACTTGACACTTCTCATGTTGAGAGCTACTTTGGTCCACTTTTCCCCATCCTTAGAACTTAGGATAAAACAATTATCCATAATTTAAGAAATATTGATATAATATTCATTTTTGTCTTAAGCACCCTAGATTTTCCCCTTATCCTTAACTTTTATCCCCCCCATCCCCTTTCCCTAACTAGTGGATTTTAGTCCCCCATACTCTTTTATCATGGTCAATATACACGCAATGATGCATAATATTAATGATATGAGTATTTACATATACAAAAATAGGCTATCTGGCCTTTAAAATCTAGGCTCTTTGGCCTAATTCCACACATAAGCCTCCTAGATTGTAATAAATGGCTCACGAGCCTATTAAAAACAACATATACACAAAGGCTCCCCAGCCTCAAAATCATGTGCATTTAAGTTTGTTGTGCACTGCATCCTAGAATGTGCACACTTCATCATTTTAGTGCGCAGTACATTTGCACACTATACCATGGAAGGTGCATGCAAAATTTACTACATAAAAAACATTTTCGAAGGGCAAAAATTGATATTATTTAATCAATAAAAACTAATAAAAAAAGAAGTGTATTGATCGACTCATGAAGATATCTTCCTATGAAAAATATACCACCTCAATAAGAATAAATGTTTTCCTCCACTAGAAAGAATTAAAATACAAATTATAAATTATTGTTATAACTCTATCCCATAGTGTTTTGAAGGATTAGTCCATAACTTATATTATTTTATGCTATGATACAATATTAAGGTAGTTTCCATATTTTGTATTGTTATAAGATATGAGATAAGCTTTCCAAGGTCCCTAGTGTAAATGTACTAGGATTAAAATAGTGCCTATGCAAATCCTTTCCATTGTAATAAAAATATACTACCCACATTTAAATGCATACAATAACCCCACTAAATCATTATGTTAAACTATAAGCATGTTTTTAAAACCTTTATTCATTCTAACTATGTTACACACACATTACAAAATGGTTAAAGTGGTTCTTTAAAGTGATCAGGTGGATTCCAAATCACACCTATACTTTGGATTCTAAGGCTTGTTGGATTTTAAGGTAGGGTAGGTCCATTAATGGAGTAACTACTTACTCAGTATCCTACGCTCTGGCACTCTAGAAAACCACCCAATGCAAGTTATCCACTTCAATCAGATTCACATGGAGGTGGGGGGGCATACTCTATTATTCTTTAATTCATGGATGGTGTGTTTGAGACGCCATCCGTAACATCCCCAACATCCAACTAGTCTATGCCACGTAAAATGTTTCAAACTGTATGCAAATTAAAACATATACACACATAAACTCTTGCGAACTTTATATATAAAACTTAAGACAAAAAAATACATTTTGTAAATGGACAAATTCATATTGAAATAACGGAAAACATTTATATGCATCATAGACAGGCAATACCCATAAGTATAAAGGTAGGTATAAACCACACACAAGAAAAACCCATAAAAGTAAGCACATAAATAATAATGCAGCATGCAATTTAACACACAATTGACACTTATACTGGTAAGAATATCACCAACTATGTGAATACCTTCCACGAACCTCCTAGCCTTAGACCATGTTGCTCATCACTCTCAATGGTGGGTCACCTTGAGCTGGGACTAAACTCCACCCAGGTAAAGGGATTCCTAACTAGGCTGATGTATCTCACAAAACAAGAAAGACTCTATCACAGGTCTTGTTAGCACTTCGTAAATCTATTTGGATGATAAACAGATGACGAAGGTAACTTTTTCAACCAACTTTGAGACCTGAAACTAACCTTTCAGATCTAGAGAAGGCTCTCTCATAAATGGCACAGTCTCCACGTAGGATATGACTTTGAAAACAATGGCTAGATTTAACACCTATGGTAAAATGGTTTCTGGCTATATTGGCACAGAAAAGTAAAACTTGGGCTATGGGGTCAATCTGAGGAAGAGATAGAACAAATGACTCAACGATTGGATTGAAGAGGAGAAGGCTAGGCGAGCAACAACCTTTAGTTTAAACTGTAAAGTGTGGTGGGAGAAAAACACAGGAAGTAACTCAAGAGCACTATTGTGGATGAATTCAGAGTTATCTTGAAACGAAAACGTTTTGACTAAGGAGCGCGAACAAGGGGCATTGTACAACGAGTCCACAGGTTTGAAAATTCGTTCTGAAATAGACAGTATAATATATAAAATAAAAGGTAACAAGAAACACATACACAAAGAAAGGGACACAATACATCTGGCTATCACAACTAGAATTTTTTCATCAAATCACAGGACTTTTGCATTAAATTTTGGTCAAAAACACAGATTACATACAATAGCAGTCATTTACTCAATTTTTCAACCAACCCTACTTACATCGAAAATATGAAATATATAAAATGAGGGCACCTCTTGGGATACCTTGATTTATAACTATTAACCCTAAACTAGAAAAAACACACCACATGTGCCAGAGACTCTTTGCCTGGTACTGTCCAAAAATAGGCAAAAGTCACACCTATCCACTAACGATTGTATTTAGGTTCACCAAGAGTTATGATCATCGGTCAGAATCCGATGTGGGGCAATATGTGTCATTGTATCTCTTGATCGAGTATCCTAGTGAACAAGTGTTTGTAAAAGCTTGTTGTCTGTAATATTTTCTCTCCCTTTCATTATGTGTCCATCCATTGGAGAACTGTGCACAATAAATAGTTGTTTGATTCTCGAGATAGTTATCAAAATGGTAGGATACTTAAGAGGACACATATCATTCAAACTATCATGAAGAAAATACAACCCATTAAACTTTCTCTTTCTGTGTACTAGCAAGAGCCATGCAGATTTCCCTTTTCAACTGCTTTGCCTTCTCTGGGATGCTCCATGCGACTTTCTTCTGCCGACCTTTGTGCCTCTCGCAGCTGGACAATAATGTTCTATGCCTCTCTAAGATACCTTTTCATCCATGCCACGTTCCCTCCGTGAATCTTTGCAATTGATGATTTAGTGGTCTTTGTCACTAGCTATCGCCTTAATTCCCTGTTCTCTTGATAGAGCTCGAAAATATCTAGTTTTTTTTGTTTCATCTGCTAATATGGCGCTTCCTCATTTTATCTCATGGAATATTCTTTCCTCTCTCTTTTCCCGCTTTCGCGGCTCAATTTCCCTGCAGGTTCTAGCCAGATGGTACATTTGAGTAGTTCTTCAACTATCAATCCGATGCATGGTTCTTCTACAATTTGAGCCTTCATGATCTCCTCATTCTTTCTCAGCCTGCCCCACCTATGAGGCAGTTGTTGTTGGGAGGAGGGGGATCTTTTTGTCTCCCTTTCTTGTATGAATTTATCTGCTTCATCTGTTCCATGACTTTATCTAGTCCTTTCTGCAGATGAAAGAATGGTTCCTTCCACATCTTTGGGAATGGTTTCCATGGGTGAGAAAGAATTCCAGTCTCTTTGGGGTTCGGACCTCGTAGTTCTACCGCTCTATGTTCCTTTTCCTGCACTATGAGAATCCACCATGGCGCGACCAAGGTATCCTCTGTGCGCAGTGTATTGAACGAATTTATCGGGGAAGGGTTCTGAAACAACTGGATTGGCAAGGGGAAACTGCGAAAAGAGTTTAGGCCTGGTTCTATGCCTGGGGGCCATGCCGAGCATATGAGATTTATAGCGAATCAGCCAAGAGAGCGAAACATGTTGGAAGGAATCGAATTTATGGCGACAATATGTTTCAAGTCGAATTGTGGGTTGTCTATGGAAAATCCCCATGTGTAGGATGCAGGTGGTAAGGCTTGTTGAGCATGCCTAATACGAACTCCATGATTTTTCATTCTCTTGGCCTTCATGATGAATTTATAATAATTGTTGTACTTTCTGACATGACCTTTATTAACCATTTGACTCGACCAGGGCATGTAGAAACTGGCTTCTTAACGAGATTCGACCTTCTCGAAAAATACATGCCCATACCACGTATAGAATTCCCAACTCTAACACTCTTTCCCATTTCCAAGTGCCAACCGACCATTTGGTGACTTCAAACTCACAGTGCTACGTACCTGATTTCACATGTTTGGGTGCATGGGTCATAACGTGACTCAAAACTGACTCTAAATGGAAATAAAAATGGTGGCTCTAATAGTTGGCTCCAACGGGGATGTTATCCTCCCTGCGAGGTAGAAAAGAAAAGTAGACTAGGTGCCTGACCATTGGTCTTTATTTGACCTCTAGACACTAAGAAATATAAATCATGGATAGAAAATAAACTAGACTCATTCACACAGCTTCTAAGACTTTAGCATAAATTTAGGACCTTCACTTAGGGCTTCAATTTTTTGCTGATCTACTGACTCAACGCAAAAATAAAATGACTATTTACAATGACAAATGACCTAAAAGGATTTTATTTCATCAGGTAACATTTGAGGAACCTACCATTTATAGGCCCCCAACCAAGACACTCTTCATCGAGTCCTTGTAGTAAATAATCATTGTCTCTGTAGTACACGCCAATGTTTTATGGCCCCATCCAAAGGTGATCAAACTTTTTATGCTTTCCTTTACCTTCATTTCTCGCATCCCATCTCAGCACCAAATCTCCTACCTAAAAATATTCCTTATTGGAATGTTTGTAGAAAGATTTATTTATCTTCTCGTGATGGAGATGAGATCAATTATACACCTGATCCCTCACCTACTATGTGCGTATCATCTGGTTTATCCTCCTCTGCGCATCATCTAGCTCAGCCTCCTCTTGCAACAACTTCCTGATGGCGGTCCCAACACCGTAAGGAAGATTGCGTTTGTGTTGTAAATGTTGATACTAAGAGCGGGGTGAATTAGTATCAAGTACAATTTAAAAACCTTTTTCAACTTATACTTAAACCATTCAATTATATCCAATGAGAAATGAACAATAGTATAAGAGTTACACCAATACACCATGCATAATATATGAGAAATAATCAATAGTTTTTGTTCAAGGGAAGTAATGACTTCCAAAGGTAGCTACAACTTCCAAATGTAAAGGGAGGGATAAACCTCCAAGAGTAAGATACAATCCTCCAATATCAAGAGAGATTTGAACTCTCTATCCTTTCCCCTTCCTTCCACCCAAGAATATATGAGAGATAATAAAACTTTACATTAAATCATCAACATCAACCAATCATCACATAGAACCTGATAATGCTTTCTAAGACTTCTTCAATTTCTGCAATTATTCTATTCTTGGAGTAATTTGATCCTATAGATAATGTTACTCAATGTATTCTCTGAAACGCCTCTAAGTTTCACTCCTTGAATCCTCCCCAAAAAGAGGTTATAGAAAGAATGGTCGACTTTATTCAATTCTGGTCTGTTCACAAGACCCAACTTGTACAGCATGCCCCGCGCTAAATATTTAACATCTGATTCTAAAACTTGCACACAATAAAAAACAGTCCATACTCTTTCCAATGTAAGTGTTCCCACTACATTGGGAGTCTTTATGAAAAAGTTATGACTATTTTACCCAGAACACATGTTTATTGACTAGTTTCAGGACTGGTCACAAACCCTATATTCCACAGAGTGTATCTCCATAATTATAACGAATCAAGAGATGAAATTGTTACCAAAGGTACATTGATATGTATTATCAATACCATAGTGATTTCACCATTTGAATTGTTCTAGAAAAAAAGTTATAGAAAAAATGGTAAGATGACCTGAAAATAACATCCCTTAGAACACATCACCAAAAAACTTCATCCTCCCTTGAAATCCGGCCTTCGTTTACTTCTTATTCCCTCTGAAATTTGACTTGTATAAAATGAATGTATAATGATATTTATTTATACCATTTATGTCACTTCCTTTTAACATTAGGGTCGACCTGACACTTTCTTATTTTGTAATTATTTTCTTTAATTATTTTCAGGGCCTACATGTACTTCCTTTTTCAATTCACTTTGTCATCTTCAAAAATTCATTTCTCCTCAACCATGAGGATCCATGTGACATGCCACATACCACCAGAAACAACATGATGTATACTATCCATTCATGGGTGTCGTATATGCATGTGCATTTTCCTTCATGTCCAAGTACCTTTATCAATCTTGCGGTCCAAAACCCATGACTAGGGTTGACATCAATGACAACAATCAATCTTCCAACAATAAACAATATGGACAGGTGACGTTGATATGGATTTTTTAGTGGTAATCCGATCTTCCCACAATGCGTAGATAAGCTTCTTATGCTAGGCTCTCTTTCTTTCTTGCAAGATTCTTTTGATGATCCTAGTGTTGGGTTATGGAAAAGGTACAAATATCCTCCTTATTCCCATAGTTCATGATATAATCTTGATTGACTTTTCTGTTAATTAGGGATAAATAGGATAGAAAATGATTAATATGTCTTCTAGTGATATTATTGAAGTTATATTGAATAGATTCTAAAATACGATTGGAATTGTTTGATTCTGTTACAGGATTGGATAAAATAGCAAAGGAGATCTTGAAAGATGTGTGAGGTACTTGAGGTTGAGGACTTTTGGTGCAAAGCAGTTTTAAAGATGATTGATTTTCTATATTGTAACTTTATAATAGTAAAGAAATCTTGAGGATCTCTCGATCCTCAGGATGGCTTGATTTACTCAGATTATTGTATATATAGAGGATAATAGATCTTGAAAAGATAATCTAAGAATTGCGTTCAAATATTTAGAACTCATAATTACTCTGCATAAGCCATTTTTGTGAATGTTGTACCAGCGAAGAAATCAATAAAACCTTTGATCATTTTCACCATTTCTGCATATTCATTTTATAGTAGCAATGCTTCTAAGGACCAAGGGCCCAGTCTAAAGGAGCTATTGTCTCAAGCTGTAATTGTATCAATTTTCTTTTTGTTTTATGATTCAATTCTCTTTTGAAATAGTTAAGATGAATTCATAAGTATGTTAATGATTTTATGTTGTTTGTGTACAGAAGATAGACATTTCTCTCGAGTGTTAATGATTGTTGTTCCAATTTACATTCCTGTAGTTTGCTTCTTGACAGTTCCTCACATTTTCATACACGTTGTTCCTTTTACTTATATTCACATTTGTTGTTCCTTTCAATTAAGTTACATTTGTCATTCCTTTCAGTTAAAGTCACAATTGTTGTTCCTTTCTGTTAAGTTATATTTGTTGTCCCTTTTGATTAGATTACAAATTGTTGTTTCTTTCCATAAGATAGAGTAATTCTCTATTTCCTTTACAACAATTCGATTCATAGTTAATAGTTAATTCCGCAAGTCTTTACTTGGATTCAGTCATTGCTTCTTATTTAATTGAATAAAACAGATTAGTTAGTTCCCTTTCATTCAAAGCATGTTACTAATCAAATTTCAATTATGTTAAGTAAGATCTTAGACTTAGAATATTTCATGAACATTTGAGGAACTTGATTGTGGATAAACTCAGTTTTGCTTTAACTACGCAATTTTAGCTTCTACAAGCTATCTGCGTAGATTTTGATGATATTCTTGAGATAAAAGATGAATCCTTGGGTTGATAAATTAATGTTAAACCAAGGCTATTTTTAGACATCTTTAGAGCCCAACACCTGGTCAGGCTCTTATTTGAGGATTTTTCTAACTCGTTTCCTTGTGGATAATATGTCGTGGAATGCTCCAGGGTTATGTTATAATCCTGACAAAACTTATCCATCTTTTGATACTTGAATTTGGTCACATTATCTGTTATGATATTAACAGGACACCCGAACCTTGACAAGATGTTTGTCTCCAGGAACTGTATGATGAACACGTCAGTAGCCTGCTTTATGGGGACCGCCTCAATCCACTTCATAAAATAATCGGTGGTTGTGAGAATCCATTTATGTTGTAAAGAGGATGGAAGGTTTATCTCTTATATGAAATCTAGGTCCCACTCCATGAAAGGCACTTCCAATGAGATTAGCTTTAATGGCAGGGACTGTAGCTTTCTCCTCCCATCGAAAATATGGCATTCGTGGCAGCTGGAGACCTCTTTATATACGTCAGCAAAAATCATCGACCAGTAACAACCTGCCCTCAAGATCTTATTTGCAGTGGTATTCCAATAGTGGTGCCCTCCACATTCACCTCTGTGAAACTCTTGTATGGCCTATTTCGCATCGTCCTCCAACAAACAACTTAACAGTATTCCTATGGGATCTTTCAAATACAACGAATTGTCCAAGATGAAAAAATTAACCTCTTTAAGCTTGAGTAATCTTGCCTTAGTATTACTCATGCCTAGAGGGGCCTGGAGATTCTCTAATACATATATGATGTCTTCATACCATGGTGAATCAATGAAATGTTGAGGCACCTGCACAAGTTTTTCTTCTTGAGGGCATTCTAACAAATCAACAATGAAGTTCATCCATGTCGCGTTGCAGTCCGACTGCACCATCAACTTTGTGAGGCCCTGACCTTTAACCATCTTTGTAGGCTTGATCTCAAGATCGTATTCAAACATGGATGCTATCCACTTTCCTCTCCTTTCTTCTGGGTCACGCTGAGTCAATATGTCCTTCACTGAACTATTGGGCACACAAGAGATGACATGGGAGTGAAGTATGGATGTCCTGAATTCCTTCAAAGATTTTAATAAGGCATACACATGATTTTCCATAATATTGTACCTTAGGGGAGTTTCGTGTAGTGTCCGTATTAATTTGTCTATGGGTTTCTTGAAATCTTGTTCGTCCTTCTGCAACAATACACTGACAATAGTGTGTTCAAAGGAAAATGAAAAAGGAGGAAATATTTCGTAAAGTCTGGGATGGATAGCACAGGGGATTTAGTTAGAGCCACTTTGATATCTTTGAAGGAATTCTTGGCCTCCATATTCCACTTAATCTCATTTCCCTTCCTGAGAATGCAAGTTATATGTTTTATGATTTCAGCCAGGTTTGGGATGAATCTCCTTTTAAAATTTACCTTGCCCAAGAAAGATTGTACTTCCTTTTTACTGCATGGGGTGCCAATCTTCAAGATCAATTCAACCCTATTGGGGTCTATTTTGATTCCTTATTTTGAAATGTTGTGCCCCAAAAGTTTTCCTTCCTCCACCGCGAAATGCGATTTCTTTGGATTCAGTGATATGTCGAACTTTTTGCACTTCTGGAAAACCCTCTCCAGGTGCTCGAGATGTTGTTATTCAGAGGTAGAATACACTATGATGTCATCTAGATAAAACACGATGAATTTATCCTTCTCATTAGTGAACGCGATGTCCATTTCCCTCTGGAAAGTGGCACCAACCCCTTTCGAATAATATTGTTCTTTAGTTGTATTATATCCCTTCTCACAATCTAGTTTTAGAAAGGGTCGTCCTTACTACATTCATTTGTGCCCTCATCTTCATTGCCCCAGTATTCCCTGTCGATGCTTGTGTTAGAGAACTCATCATTCATAAGGAGGAATCTTTCCACATGTTTGTCATCGTCAAGCACCTGCCAGTGTTTGATGTTGTCAAGTACTACTAGCCTATTCTTAACTTCGATTTCATATCTTTTATCTGGAAGGATGGGAATCTTGAAAACTGAGGTTGAGGTGGCCAACGCATTGGTGATATGATTTTGTTCTCTGGGGATAACAGTCAGGTCATACTTTGAAAATCCTTCGAGAAGGTCCAAAGGAAAATTTTTGCACGCTTGTATTCTAGGGTGTTTGGTCTGATACACACCCTTCACCTGATTTATGATTAGCTCAAAATCTTTGCATGCTGCTATCCTCTACGCACATAGCTCTTTCAATAATTGTAAGCCTAAGTTCAATGCTTTATACTCGGCCATATTGTTAGTGTATTCAAACGTGAGCTTGTACGAATGAAAATTTGTGCTTGCTTTAGGGGGGCTCACCCATATGCCATCCCTAGCTTCTTCTCGGCTAACTGAGCGGTCAAAACTCATGTTACACACTATGTTTTCCACGCGATATTCTGGGTCGTCACACTCTGTTGTTTCCTGTGTCATTTCCTTGTCAGCTATTGTGATGGTCATCGATACTTTTTCTCCAAAGATAAAGTCATTGTAGAATATAGATGAACCCACTTCGATGTCGATGATGTATATAGGATGATTGTCGGGCTACATATTTCCTCTTACCATGTATTTTAGTAGAAATTCTCTGTACAACCTTCTATCATGTCCAAAAATAGGGATAGTGGTGTACGTCATATCCATCTGTCATGGCCAAAAATAGGGATAGTGGCGTACGTCATATCCATCTTCCATGTTCCCTTCAACTTCGAAGCCCATGCTATCGAGAGTAGCATGTTGAAATTCAGGGGTATGTCTATGATGACTACGTCCATGACCATGTTCTTGGCGGGGATTTGAGCCAAATATACAACCAAGCCTTTGATAAGACCCAAACATTTGACTTTCCTTGAATCAAAGGAGAAAAGGTCCTTGTATGGTCTAGTGACTTCTAAACCGAGCTCATCCATGATCACCTTCATCATGATTATGTGTGATGCACTAGAATCAAGCATCGTGTTATTCATGTCAGATCATGGATCTATAGACTGACATAGAAAGGAGGGAAATCTTTTGCATCGCTTGTCTCTTTGACGTGCAGACCAAACAAGATGGCAGGGTGGTCATATCAAATGTTCAGAGTATCAGGGGTCCCTCCCATTTTCTTCATTTTAATGATTTGTTCCTGATACTAAACCTTTCTAATGAGCTCATTGAATAGGACAGAGATTTTGATTTTGTCCATTTTGTGCTCAAAATTGAAAGGGGGATAGGCTTCGTCTACCTCCTTTATGCTCGTCTCTCGGCCTATCTCCAGGGATTTCTTGGGGACTTCCTCCTTCTACTTCTCCTTCTCAGTTGCATCCTTGGCTGTGTTGTCCAGTCTCAGTTAGCTCATTGAAGGTGTGTCCATTGTAGGCTTCTTTACGAATTTCATTTGTTGTGGCTCAACAGGTACATCATTAATCTGGAGGTTGTACTTCTTCTAGAACTGCATGATAGCATTTTGATAACCTTTCCTGAATTCTTTCGTCTCCCAAGATGGTGCATCTTTTGTTCAAGTATCATACCATCGTCGAATTCTAGCGCAAAGTATTCGTTTTGGCTCACATATCGATCGTGCTCACTCTTTGTAAAGAACACGAGAGGGTTTTTGTCATCACAATAATGCATATGGTCGTCGAAAGTCTAGTTGAAATCCTTGTTTTCATAGTTGTTCTCGAGAGGAGTTATTGTCTGTTGGTCACCTGGGTCCCACTTCTTGATTTGAGGAATATGACCCCTCCAAATATTTTGACTTCTGGGCTATGGGTCGTTTTGTTCTCGCGCAGCAAGCCTGTTTCCCACAGACATTTTCTCCATCAACTTTTCCATGGTCTTAATCATCATGTCGAATTTTTCATCTGAGGACATGACGTTGATGGTTGTGTGTCTCCCTGGGGTCTCTTGTCACCCAATTGAACCTCGGTTTTAGTTTCCCTGATGCCATCATGTTCACTTCAACCTCGACAGCGTTACTCATTATGGCATCTAGACTCGCCGATCTTCTTTCTATTAGCGACAGAGAAAAGTCATTGTCGAAGGAGTCTGCATACTGCAACTGCGCAACACCAAGAGGGGGCTTTACTTTCACAGGGATGGAGTTGTACACCTTAAAGAAACGAGTCGAGAACTCTTGCACCATCTCCTCTGGTGATTTCTTCATGTTATTGTATTGTGTTAGAAGTTGCAAAGGGTTCTTCGTATCCCCCCATTTATTTAGGAACGACCTTTAGAATGTGGCTAAGTCCCAAATGCTCACAGGCAAGAGGGCTTTGAACCACTTTTTTACATCTCCCGAAAGTATTTGCGCAAAATGCCTCATTTTTTCATATGCATAGTCCACCTCCTCCAGGTCAAAAAAATCATTAAACCAGTCCAGGTGTCTCTCGGTGGAAACATTTCCCTCAACATCATAGAGTCTGATTCTTTGGCCATAATTCTGAGGCAAGTCACGTAATTGGGATGGTAGGATGAGGGGAGTGAATATAGAAGCCATATACTTAGGGGGATTCGGTTGTTGGGGGATATTATTTGTCACCGGGGCTTGGAAATAGTTTGGATCGAAAAAAGTCTTGTCCAAAATGGTTTCTGACTTGGACCTGAACAGAGTTTTCTCGAAAAACGCATCAAACTCAAGGTCGTCAATGCTCTACACGTTGTCTCTGGGCAAGGATAGAATTATGTCCACAAAATAAAATAGTTCCAGTGCCTTCTCTATAGCCTTGTGCAAAATATTCTCGGGGTCTTGTTGGTAGCCAACCCAAATTTTTTTGATTACTCTCAAAAGCTGCCTACACCCCTTGCGGTATCATGACAAATCATTGTCGCATTGTGCTAATGGACATGTGTTTCATTTTTGCAACCATTACGATTCAATTTCGACTCAGTTTTCACAATTGCAAATGTGAAAACACCTATTTCGTTGATTATACTGTCGTCGTCTTTTGATTTGTTGGTTAATGCTTGATCACTGGTTTATCATGTGATTGATAAAGGTTTTATCAGACTTATGTTCTTGATCATTATCTTACCTTGATTGCGCATTTGGATATATTCCACTGTTAAACCTTTGGGCATGAAAGT